>PPKI02000088.1:0-38732 GCA_003707645.2 Ogataea trehalophila
CTGAACTTTATTATAAAGTTAGTTACACACCAATATCTGCTTTGATCATTGAGAAATATTGCTTAACAGCACCAGCTTCGGATATGAGAAAATCCAGTTTCGGATGCCAGAATTTCCCGCACCTCGATCGTTTTTAACTATGTGGCCGCAGCTGGTCTTGGGACGTTCTAGTAAGGTGAAAATCAGGGTACCCCTGCTTGAACTGAGCTAAAGTTCTTTCAAAGCATTTAAACTTACTTAAGTTTAGAAGTGCTAAATAGAAAGGCAGCAAATACCTAGCATAAGCCCCAATAGTGTGATCCAGCAGGTTCTTCACCACCATCTCTCTGTTTGGTGACATAAACGAAGCAGCATTAGCCTGTGCATGGTAATCTGTCTTGAAATTCTGTTTCAAGTGCAAAAGTATCATTACTAGGTCCTCTGCCATTGGTGCTGAGTTTTCCAATAACTCTGTCAACGTGTCCACATCTTCTTGCCGCCATGTGTACTCATTCAAGCACATAACCCTGTTGAAATAAGAAGAGTCCTTTTCCTTGTTTGGAACATGCAAGCTCTCAGTCACCATATGAAGTGGATCATCATCTGCAGTTAAAGAAGTTGGAACATATACACAGCAGTCATATTTGGTGTGAAGACGAATAATATGAGCTGCTGCTTCAAAAGTGTCACTGCTTGTATGTTGAGGTATTTTTTTGAAATACTTTTTCCCTTGATTCTATAATAGTAAGCTTGTGTTAGTATTCAAGCTCTTTTTTATTAGAAACTAGTCTCATTGAAAATAGACCTATTAAAATAGATCTGTCAAAAATTGTAAACACATACTTCAGTCTGTTGAATCCAAACAGCAATAGTATTAACATACTCAAATATTGCTGATGATGTAACTGGAAAAGCGTTTTAAAAAGCTAATTCAAGATCATAAAAATTTTGCAATGGTTCTGGGTAGTATGATTAGATGTACCTCATTACCTTCCTGTGTCTTTGTTGAAAACTTGGTGAGCTTGTATCGACAATCTTTCTTTCTTTTTTATCGACGAGGAATCCATCCTGGACCAACCAGTTTTTATTGAACTGGTCTTCAGTTAATGACATATTTAAATTTATGTAGTTAGTTATATCTATGTATTTATCAGATTCTCTATGGTAATATTAGAAACGTTTGTTATCCACCCCATCATTTCGCCCTATTTATTTTACTTTTGTTTGTTCTCCAGATCTCAAAAATTTTCACCGCCTGTGAGATTCCATCCTCGATAAGAAATTGGCTGAGACACGCACATCCGTCACCTAAAAATCAGATTGTAAGGACGCCAATTTTTGTCTTAATTGGGAAATTAACCGCGCTTCATTTACTCTAAGGCTGTGCAAATCTGCTCTACTTCTGATTTTTGAATTTAAGGAGCCTTCTCTAAAAGCACGTCAATAGCTCTTTTCAAGACATTATTTGCATATCAAGCTATATCACAAATAATCTAATAGGTTAGATTTACAATCCAGCTAGTCCTAAACTGCTTTCTTTCCTGATACTTGAGAAAGAATCTGCTTTTCAAGCAGTATGAGTCAACATAGCTTCCTGCATTGAGCTCTGCAGAATCTCCCACTTTAAGTTGCATAACACGTAGTCTGCTTGTGAGGCTGGTTTTGAGTTTCAAGTAAGAAGCAGACACAATGTTCAAGTAGCGTGGCAAGGCAGTACCAAAGTACATCTCCCTTGTAGCATCCTGTTGATCCAAACTTTGAACCCTGAAACCTGCAGCATAGAGACGTCCTGCTTCTTCCAAATCACAGTGAATTATTGCGATCTTTTTGACAGTTTTCTTAAGTATCCTCACCTTTATCAAGCTGTTCTTGAAACCTGTTTCGATTTAACTATCAGAGAATGCCAAACTGGACTTTTCAATGTCAAGGAACTGGTGCCATGCTTGCGAACGTGAAAAATGAACCCTTGAAGAATATTTTAAGGACTCATCAACTGAAACGCCGTAGTTAGTTTGTTCTGTTTCAACGCTGTATCTAAACCTGTTCTCTGTCACAGTATCAAACAAATCTATGTATACACTGGCTTGACTTGTCGCCATTCTGGAAAACACAGCACCTGCTTGCCTCAGAACACGCAAAGAGATTTTAGTTTCGGTAGGCATGTACTTCTGTATCCAAGAAACAAATTCTTTTTTTGTCGTAAGACAAACACTCTTTTGAACAGTGTCTGGACTGTTGATAAATAGCATCGAATAATAAAAACCGCCACTATTTTCCACATCAGCTTGAGCTTCTGCTTCTTCATCAATATCTGCTTGCGAGTAAGCAAGAGCCATTTCATCTGCCTCTGAAACTTCAGCAGTGTCTTCTGTTGGATTATCAGCTAGTGGTGGCATCACTGGCTTTCCATTATTGTCCAGAAACAAAGTGAAATACAAGTTCTTGAGAACAACTGCATAGTGCACAACCATTTTCGAAACCTCCTCATTCAAAAAGAAAAGTCTCTTCTCATACACTTGGTCTTTGCTGTAAGTTGTGGTAATAAGTATTATTCGCTTGTAGTAGTCATGATAAAACACATTCCTCTGACTTCCCGCAAAACTCAACGAACTAAGCTCTGGGTACCGCAATTCCATACCAATAGTAATCCAAATCACTGCTTGTAGCGTTTTCGACAGTTTGTTCAGCATCCCAATCAGCAGCGACCTCTTCATTGCTACAACCCTCCTGGAAATACGCATCTGCAAGTTTCTCATAACACCGACGTCAAATTGGTGTAAAAAGGAGAACCCATTTACTTTATCAGCCTTTCTACCTTTACCATTTATCAGTTTATCCCACGTCATGTTCACACTGTGTTCGTTTTCCTTCCCCTCATCATAGCCTGACAAGTCTCTCAACACACTGTGGTAAAACTTCACCATCTCGACATACGTTGCTGTCAAGTCAGAAACCTTGATTAGCACATTGTTAATGGTACAACTTTTTGACTCAATGTGCTCTTCACACAAATATGTGGCATCTTGAACATTATCTTGTAGAACCTCGTAACAAATCTCAATGTGATTGATTATCGGCGGTCTTTCTCCACGAGGAGTGTAAAACATAGTTTTAATCAACACATTGACCCCCTCCAAACTGTAAGCCATAACGTACTTGAAAAACGTTTTCACACTGTCCAAGATCTTCAATGCCTTGTGGGTGGTGATCACTGTCATTTTACTGTCTTCTTTCTTTTCAAAAAACGAAAAAGCAATCAGTTCACGAATCAGGTTTGCAACAGAATCTTTGTCTGAATAAAACTCTAAGAACATCTCATTCAACTTCGTGGCTTTAGCTTCAGCCTTACCTGGATCCCCAAAATTTTCCAATAGACAATCAAGATGAAAATTAGGGTATCTCTGTTTGAAGTCAGCCAAACTTTTCTGGAAGCACTTGAACCTGCTCAAGTTCAGAAGCACCAGATAGAAAGGCAGCAAATACCTAGCATAGGCTTTGATAGTATAACCCGATAGATTCTTCACAACCATCTCTTTGTATGGTGACGTAAATGAAGCATTAGCCTGTGCATGGTAATCGGCCTTAAAATTCTTTTTCAAGTGCAAAAGTATCATTACTAGATCCTCTGCCATTGGACCTGAGTTTTCTAACAACTCTGTCAACGTGTCGACATCTTCTGGTAGCCACGTGTATTTATTTAAGCGCATGGCCCGGTTGAGATAAGAAGAGTCTTTTTCCTTGTTTAGAAACATAGTCCTGCTGACATAAGAAGAGTCCTTTTCCTTTTTTGGCGCTTGCAAGCTCTCAGTCACCATATAAAGTGGATCATCATCTGGAGTTAAAGACGTTGGAACATATACACAGCAGTTATATTTATTAGGAAGACGAATAATATGAGCTGTTGCTTCAAAAGTATCACCGGTTGTATGCTGATGTATTTTTCTGAAATACTTCTTACCTTGATTCTGTTCCATTAAAAAAATGTTAGTATGAATAATATTTTTGATGAAAGACTTGTTGAAAATAGAATTATTAAAAGAAGCTTAATAACCTTATTAAAATAGACTTGTTGGATCTTCTTGTAAGCACATACCTCAGTCTGTTGAATCCAAACAGCAACAGTATCAACATATTCAAAGATTTCAGATGATGTAAGAGGAAAGGCATTTTGGAAATCTAGTTTAAAATCATCAAAATTCTGAAACTGTTCTTGATAGTTTGATTCAATAAACCTGATAACCTTCTTGTGCCTGATCTGAAAACTTGGCGAGTTAGTATTGACAATCTTTCTTTCTTTCTTACTGACTAGGAATCCATCCTGAACAAACCAGTGTTCATTGAACTGGTCTTCAGTTAGTGACATATCTGAAATATTATATTTAGGTATTGTTATGTAGTTATCTGATTAGTTATGGCGACATTAGAACTATTGTTATCTACCCCATCATTTCAGCCTATTTTACTTCCATTTGTTCTCCAGGATTTTTCGCCGCCCGTTGCAAGATTCAAATTGCCACCTCAATATGTAATTTGTTGAGACAGACACGCACATCCACTCCACCTAAAAGCCCAATCTGAGGACGCGAATCTTTACCCAATTAAAAAATTAACTAACTGTGCAAAACTGTACTGATTTTTGATTCTTTGGGTTGCCTGTAGAAGAAGAACATTAAAATCTTTCTTTACAGATTACAGTAAGAACAGCAACAAACAATGCATCCGGAACCACCAAATATGGCGTTGTCAATGCAGATGCCCAACGACAATAACAACAGAATCTACAGAATCTACCATCTCTTAAACCAACGTTTGCCAACCCCCAATAGTAACGACATCTCACGGTGCAGCGGCATCGGTTGGTAGCTCGACCGAGCATCTCCAGTACCAGTTCAAACACATAGACCTGGTTCAACTTCATCAACAACTGGTTTAGGCACTAATAATACAGCAACACCAGCAATGAATAAGTCCGCCACCTTTATGGCTAATGCTGCAGTAAGCGATGGCAATACTGTTAGATCAAGGTTCATCAGGATGGCAATTCCTAAAGATATAATACTGTTTCCAAATCACCAATAAATGAGTTTCAAAACGTTCGAGTTACAACTCTATGTTGAAGGGTATTTCATAGAGTGTTAGAAGTGGCAATAAGAATTCTAACAAAGAGTGGCGCAGAGCATAGTAATGGAAATCTCTAATTAGGCCTATTTTTCAAATATAAATAAGATTAATTAACTTATGATTATAGTTATTTTCTTTAGTCAGCAGTAGCAATCTGAAATCATTATAAAGATTTAAAACGCTAACAATATTACAAGGAAAGGAAATAAAAGACGCAAGGTTTTACAAGAACCTGAGAAATCGTTGCGACAATTTAAGTGTCACAAAGATTAAAGAAAAACGGATGAGATCTCGCATCTACGGTTCTTGAATTTATGCAATCTAAAAAACGTTGCATCGCGTTCTATATAAAGCCCTAAATAGTTTCAAATTAGTTCAGATGCCAGTTATATTTACTGTTTCAAAGGTTTAAGTGTTTGGTGTTTTTTAGGTAAAATCATAGAAAAGTTATTTGAGTGACTAGTGAGGACTAGTGAGCTAAAACTACTGATTCAATGAAGAACAGGAGAAGAAAAAAAGATGAAGAAATGTATACCTCTAGAGATTTTCTATAGAATAAATCAAGCCCATTTTCCTAATAATGCCATTAATGCGACACCAATGCACATGACAACATAAGCCATCAACATTCTGGTAAACTTACCCTTTCCTTTGAATTCATCACTGAATAAGAATTCATTGGACATTAATTCAACTAGACCGGTGTAAATCAAAATACCTGCACTGATAGCGTCAAAGATACCGTTAGTAACTAACGAAGTACGTGAGGTTGGAGGATATGTGTTTCTAACACCTAAACCAATGGCAATCGCAATTGGTGTTGAAATTGAATAAATGAAAGCAAAAAAGTATGGTGTTAATCTTTCCTTCATGGTTGTTGTTGGCCATGAGATGAAGGAGATACGAGAACCTAAACCCAAACCTTCGAATAGTTGATGGAAGACAATTACAACGTATAAAACTTTGAACTCATCACCGGCAACAGCAAGGGTTAAACCAACAAACACAGAGTGGAAGATGATACCAAAATCAAGAATCAAAACATTAAGAAATTGACCCATAAAGTTGTAGTTAGAGGTTAATGATGATTGTTCAGATGATATAACGTTCTCTTCGTCAAAAGCAAGGCATTCATCTTTAAAATTGGAGGTATTGTCATCACCTTCTGTTGTCTTAGCTGAGCTACCAAAGTGGGAATGAACGTGAGGCTTATCAGAAGCTCCCAAGAAACGGGCTTCAAAGTATCTGTACGCAATTAATTCAATGAAAAACATAACCATAAGACTGATTAGACAAATACCTAAAGCCATTGGATATTCAACAAAGACACCACCTAAACATTCTTCACCTAAAGCTTCAATAGCATGACCAAGTAAATGGATAAATGCTGTGGCCACAATAACACCAGACCCAAAGAATTTGGCAACAAAGAAACACCAAGATGGCATTCTAATGAAGGAGAATTTTGATGATAAAATTGGGAAAAACGCACCAAAAGCAGATGCAATTAAAATAACAAAAACGGCAGAAATTCTCAAACCCATGTGTACATCTTCAAAATGAGTATGGTCTATACAAGCTTCATGTTCATGATCATGTCTAGCGAATAAATTGTATGTAGCTGCTTCCATATCTAAGTTTAATGATTGATTGTTGTGGCGTTGATAAATAAAAAGGTTCTGTTTGTCTACTTGACAAGCATATCTGATAAATTTTAAAAATTGGATAATGGTGGAGTTTGAACTCCTTATATATGGCTGTTAACAGGTCCAAAAGAGTCCAGGAAAATGTTAAAAAAGATGAAAAAATACTCACCACCACTAGGGTGGTTTGTTTTTTGTTGGTTTGTGCGGCTCGAGTGTTATATTTTTTATTTCTTTTTCTAAAAAGAGAAGAACCCTTATTTTTTGGTTATTTTTATTAACCTTAATGCAGAAAGGTGCGGCCGGTAGTGAATGAATAGCTTTTTTTCTTGTCAAATGCCCAGAGCTTTGATGGTGTGTTAATTGATTGGGTAGAATGATCTTTACCGATGCAGTCACCACTACGGTGGTGGTTGTGAGTAATCACCACCCTTAACAGTGGTAACTTTACCTATATGGATTTAACTCAACTTTTGAATGGTAATTCAACAGTCGTCATCGTTTTTTTTTCGTCACCATTACCACATTCACTTTAATTCCTCTAAAAGCTCCTTTGCTTTACCTTTTTTTCCTTCAATAAATCTCAACTCAAACCAAATTCCTTCACCTCAAAGACTTTCTTTTCAATTCCTTAATTCACTTTTTATTAATCTTTTAGCTTAAAGTCTTCTTTCTGCCTTCGAAAATCTATCAACTTCTAAAACTTTTTAACTCTTATAGCTCCATCCGTCAACTTCTCAAAATCACACCTAAATCCCTATCTTTATCACCGTTAATTATCCAATTGCTTAAAATCTCTCTTATCTATATCAGCTCAATCTCTTCCCACCCGTAACTTTCATTATTCATCTTTTATTTGATTCACTGCCAATTAATTTACCTTTTCGACTTCAAAATAGTATCAAAAAACCTTTTTTCAATTCCTTTTCACAACTCCTTTTCACAACTCCTTTTCTCAACTCCTTTCCAACCTCCTCCCTCATTTAATTTCCCTCCCAAAACTTTGACTTGAATACCTGCCATATCTATCCTCGATTTTAATCATCAACGTAATTTAACATTAATTCAACATCTGCTTTTTCAGGTCTCGCTTCTTCTGATAGCTCGAGCCAACTCCTTCATTACCATAATCTGAGGCTCTGCGGCAGCACAACGGTTGTCCAGCTTGCAAGACCCTTAGCAGTATTAATTACCCCAGCAATCTTTCACAAAACCTTAATATCCAATCAATTTTCTCTGGCATTTTGCACATAAAAATCAAATTGTGTCAGCACGCGAATTTTTTGTCTCCGTTGGGAGTCAACGCCCACAGCCGTACGGCTGTGCAAATCTGCTCTTCTCTACACTCTACGAACACATTAAATCTCTTTTGATAGGCCATCTAATACACACCAAACGTCTATCACAGATAGTTTAATGACCGAGCTTTACGATCCAACAAATTATATATTATTATTGCCTATTTTAATTCTTAAAAGACATTTCTTAGCAATCCGGCTGCGATTATAAAAAAGCCTGCAGTCGGATCTTTCTTAACTATGGACCCGCACCGGAAAAGAGACGTTAGGTAGTTATGGAAGTGTCCCTAAACTTATGACAGCAAATGTTCTAGCATTTTCCTCTTATCAAAATTTAAACACACATTATATCGCTTCCACTACAAAGAGTTAATAATTCATAGAAACGAATAAACTTTTTTTACCGTTTCAAGTAGTGTACTTGACTTGTACTTTTATTTTAAATTTTACTGGCTCTCAAAGTTTTAAAAGATATAGGGATATAGATATTTTCTTATATTTCATTGGCCTACCAACCTCATAATTATTATTTAAAGTGCAGAACTACCTGTACTAAGGCTGATAGGATCGAGTGTGCGCTCAAACATATCAAGTTGTACTGCTAAAAAGCTCAAAAATGGCTGATTGCGTGTAATTTGACAATTTCGCAGCGCTTACTATGGATCGCTCTCCCTTTTTGATGTATCAAGGAGGCTGGAGTGGTACGAGGGTTCTCTGAGGTTGTCTAGAACCCATTTGGGAGCCATATCCGAGAGCATGATATTGCAAGTAGACTAAAACTTTAGCAAGTGGTGTCTACAATAGCCCACCACAAGCAACAAGTTACTCCAAATCTAATATATGGACGGAGAAATAGAGATGTCATTCCGGCATTGCTTTCTTGTCTAGTTGGGGGCAACCTTAGTTACAGCCCAGTTATGTTTTTTCACAAAATAGTTACAGATACCAAATTTTCCCGCACTTTGCATCGTCAGCGAAGAAGGGAGATGTAAGAAGACTCTATTGCATCAAAAATATCAAATGAAATATAGCGGAAACTTATAATTCAATGAATATAAAAGATTACACAATCAAGATAGTTGATGATAGAAGATTAGCGAAGGAAAGAAATGCATTTTTGCTTTTCAATCTATCTATTAAAGTTTTGGAAAGCTGCAAGTTATGTCAGCTATTGGTGAACCCACTTGCATCCTATTTTTCTCTTGATAAAGGTTGGTGAGTGTATAATTGGGGGTCTACCTTAAATTAAACAGTTCTTATTAAATTGATTTGTTGGTAGTGAATCTTTTGATTGCCTTTCACTGTATGTGAATCTGAAACCAACACCAATTTTCATCAAATAGTCACCCACCAACATTCTCTACCCCATACCATTTCAAGTCTACGAATCATTCTTTTTCATTTTTACAACTCCGTACCCTCAGGAAAGAACGCTAGTGCCACTCTTAGCTAAACTTTTGACAATGTGTTTCTAATTCCTTCGATGACAACCTTGACAGTTTGATCGCCAGGCTGGTATTGAAGACTGGGTTCATTAAGAACTAATAAGTAGGTTCAATTCAAGATCATACAAAAGAATTAAAACTATCTCTTTTTTTTTGAGAAAATTCGTAAACACGTGTTATTATGGAATGGTATATATATAAAATAAATAACAGATTAAAATAAAATTAGTTATTTATTGGAATGTATCCTTTGAAACGTTAAATAAATGAAAGAAAAAAAAATTTTGAAAAAAAATTCGTACTCAATGCATCCTGCAATTAAAAGGTAGTTTCCCAACTGCTGGGTCTTAATTCGCCTGAGATTCTCCCCTGAACAACCTTAGCACTGTCGAAAGCACCCATTCCACTCAACTCACCATCTTTGAAATCTTTTAATGGATCAGGTAACAAATCTCTAATGTCATTACCTTTTGAGTCTATAAATTTATTATTTTGATTATTGATTTCAACTTCTCTTGTTGAGATTTTGTTCATCAATTGCAAGAAATTAGAATTTTTAAATTTCAATGAAGTTTGAGCTGATATTGACGAAGGAGTGTTTGACATAGTGTTGAAAACAGACATTGCCAGTTGAGCGAACTTAATTTTGTCACTTTCATCTTGTAGCTTAAGTTCTTCTTCGACTGGTTTAGATTCATCCATTTCAGACTGAGTTAATTCGGTTTCAATTTCAGAAAAGGCTGAATCATAATCAGTTTGCGATTCTTGTTGCTGTTGTTGAGACTGTGGTTGTTGTAAAATTGGTCGATACATAGTTTCAGCAAAATTAGACTGGTAATCAAATCTAGGTGGGTGTGTTTTGAATCTATTGATATTATTTTGGAATGAGTCTTGTGATTCGGCCATGTTCTGTTGTTGTGAGATTAGGTTGAACTCAGAGGACCATCCTGATGCTTGTGAGTTTATTATATGGCTTTGTTGTTGTAGAGCTTGCTGCTGAATATGTGGTTCAATCATATTCTTCTCATGATCAAAGCTAATGTTCATATGCTGAAAATCAGTAATCCATTCTTGTTGTGGTTGCTGTTGGAATTGCAACTGGGGTTGTGGATTTTGCTGTTGGAACCCAGACTGGAAAGATTGGTTACCAAAGCTCTGGAAATCGTTCTGAAGTCTTGAATCTAAGTGGTTTAATTTATTAAAGCTGTTAAAATGCAGATTTGAGGAATCTATTTGAGCGTTTGACTGCAACTGGTTGTTGAAAGAATGGTCAACATTTGCGTGAGAGTAAAACTTATTGAGAGCATTATTGGTGGAGCAGGAAGCAGAATCTGTGTTCAAGAAACTCATACTATATTGTAATTTAATATTTATTATTGAACGGGCAGTATATAAAATTATTTATTTGATTTAGTTAACTCTTGGGTAAAGAAAAGTGGTTGAAAAAGCAGATAAATGGAGTGTTTTGTATTGCTTTGAATGTTTCGTTTCACATGTCAAGGAGAATTTTTCTAAAGCAAAGTGGAAACCTTTTCTTTGATGGGTGGGATTGCCGTTTCGGGAATGATCATGCGCTGTGGGATTTTATTCTTTTTTTGCTTGATTGTGGAGCAGGCAGGGTCTTGGATAGTTGGTTGTGTAGTGTTGTATACAATTGAAGGAACATATTTTTGAATATCTATCTGTATGCATATATACCTGTTCGTTGGCTTGAGATAGTATAAATGTATTGCAAGAACATTAAATAAAGGATATGAAGCAGAGGATAGAACTAATTGAAACCCAGTGAATCAAACGCCGCTGGCATCTCCCCCCTCGCCTTCCCCCAATGCGGCTTTGTCTATATCTATGTCTTGGGAGATTAAGATGCAATTTGAATCATAGATGATTTTTTGACAACCGACAGAAAAATCCCAACTTCCTAATAATAACAAATCAGTTTTCCACTTTTTGGGTTATATTCTGATACATTATTACCTTAATATCCGGTTTTTTAGTTGATTAGAACTCATGTAAAATCGTTTACAGGGGACAAAAATTACGCTGTCTCTTGTGAGCTTTCTAATCTCACTAATCTTGTAATAAAGTCAAAACTACATGGCCCTATATATTATTGGTTGTTCATTCAATTACTTTATAACTAACACCTGTTCCAACTTTATGATTATCAGTGCTAAAACTTCTAAATCTGACACTTTCAACACTATCACCGTTTAACTCTTTTGAATCCGAATCACCCCATTCCACGGGGACTTTAGCCTTTGGATTTGCATAAACTAATATATTGAATGTATGTTCACCTCGTAATTCAGGTAGAAATGTTATTGACGCGGTTATCTGTCTTATTATAGATTGAATTTCCTTTTGAATTTGATCAATAGATTTACCACTGCAGACCCCATCTTCGACGTCAACTTGGCCATTAAATTGAGTTTGCTTGTTGACTTCCAAGTCAAATTGCCATCTTTCAACAACTTCATTAGTATCTTTGGACGTTATAGCAACTATCAACTTAGTTATACTTCCGGAGTAAATCCATTTGTGAAGCTGTTTCATTATTGTTTTAATGTATTCCTGTACATCATCATCAACTGATATTAGCATATTCAATCCGTACTTTTTAACCATTTGAAAATCTTCTGAAGGGTATATACCTCTTTGATACAATATACTGTGTATGCTAAACTCAAAGAAATCTGACACTATTTTGGATGAACCTTTCAACGCCAGTTTGGATCTTGTTGGTGGATTTGTTGTTGCACTCATTTTATATTTGTGTTAGAAAAGTTAAAAATGTTGAGGTGAATATAAGTTTGACGATATGTCATTGATTAAACTTTGATTTAGAAAAGATATATACAAGATTAGATCAAGAAGTAGTGAAATCAAGAATATAAAATCTATATTGAATTGAAAACAAAAAAACACGTCAAATTTGCTGAACGCAGAAATATTTTGACAGACGATACGAATTCTGTGGTGGGAGGGAGTATTTAAAACAAACTCGTTTGCATGATCTGAAGATTAAGATTATATCGAGTATCCTGGCCACTTCACTTCATAAAGCATTATAGAGCAGTAAGATCCCTTAAATAATTGACAATGGTAAGTTCTACTTTGTCTGTAGCCTTTCTTTAATCGAAAAAAATACTAACCGTCCATTATCTTTTTCTTTTTGCAGCATGGAATCAAAAGATCTCACTTATCCGAAAATGCTTTACTAGCTAAGATCAAGAAAGATGAAAGCAAAATCATACAATACAAAACCTTGAATGATCAAGTACTTTCAAGTAAACAATCATTCATATACAACGACACCACTTTAGATATGACAACAAAATTACTTGGTCTAAACCCAGAATTATACACAGTTTGGAACTACAGAAGAGATATATTGACTGAATATAAGCTCAAAAAGCTGAACGATACCGGAATACACAAATTGTTGTCACAGGAACTACAATTTGCGTTAGTGCAGTTAATGAAGTATCCGAAATCATATTGGATTTGGAACCATAGAATGTGGTGTCTTAAACTGGATAATTTAAGTGATTGGTCATACGAGTTGAAATTGATCGATAAATTCTTTCAGTCTGATTCACGTAACTATCATGTTTGGCAGTATAGAAGATTTATAATTGATTCTATCAAGTCCACTAAAATGCTAAGCAGCGAAAAAGAATTGATTGACTATGATGAATTCCAATTTACAACTAAGTCAATAAATAGAGATATTTCAAACTATTCAGCATGGCATAATAGATCAAAATTGATTGAGAAATTGTTCAAGAATCCACCAACAGTGCCCGATACAGAAGATAAGTATCTATTTGTGTTTCAAAAAAAATCAAAATATGAATTTTTAGTTTTAGAATTAGATATGATCAAAACTGCATTCTACACAGATCCTGAAGATTCATCGGTTTGGATATACATGAAATGGTTATTCAGTGACTATTTCTTACTAGAAATATCAAATGAGAAAGTAGCATCTTTGATAACAACAACACTAGAAGATATTGATCAATTGAACGAATTAGAAATTGATGATAACGGTGAGGATAATCAATGGTGCTTAAAAACAAAGATGTATTTACTACAAAAGTTATATATACTACCAACAACTAAAAGTACAGATTTGATATCAAAAATCAAATTGATATCTAATAAATTAATTGAATCGGATCCAATGAGAGCTAAAAGATACGAAGAGTTTATGAATTCAATATCCACCTCTACCTCTGTTTGAACCTCTAAAGCCTCCACCTCTTCCTCTTATGGTACCGCGACCACCTCTTCCTCTACTTCTGCTTCCTCTTGTAGGTATGTATGTGTCACTGACACTACGACGATATTTAGAAGTCGTTGCTTTTGAAAATTCATCTTCCATTATTTGTTCAGTTCTTTCATCAAAATCTTTGATGCTGTAGTTGACATTATACATGTATTCTTTGTCCTCCTCTGTAACATAGGCATGTTGCTGTTGCTCTTCTTTTTGTTTTTGTTTTTGTTTATGTTTTTCCTTTTCCTTTTCCTTTACTTTTTCTTGTCTCTGCTTATCTTCATCATTTGCATCATCATATTCTGGTTTATGATTAATTTCTTCTGAATAATTCTTCTTGTTATATAAAAATCTAATAGAGCCAACTTTGGCAATATCATAATCTCTTACATTGAAATATAAATCGTTCTCAAAAGTGATCTTGGGATTGGATTCGTTCTTATATTTTTCCCTACTTGAAATATCTGTCATAATACTCAATATTGCTTCTTCGGTATCTTTTGTGTCTGTGATCAATCTAAGTGTTAGTAGCGCTGATTGTAAGAACGTATTTTCATAATTGATATCCAAATAACTATCTAAGAGCTCATCAACTCCAAAATTTATCAAACTATTATTGATTTTGAATACAGGATAAGCAGATGTTCTCATTTGATTTATCAGCTCATTGCATGATGCTCCCTTATTCTTATTTAACTTACTCCAGACCAAAATACTCAACTTCAACACAACCATCGACATATGATGTGATGGCAGTTGTAATATCAATGGGGTGAAGTAAGAGTCATTCAATATGCTCCAGGACAAGTATGTTAACTCTTTGGGCACTTCAAAGTGTTTAGCTATTTTTATCAATATATCTTCAGTCAATGTGTTTCTAAAATCATAAGATTGAATTTCAAGGAATTTTTTCTCCAATGCCATGATTTTTTTACGTTGTTCATCTAATTCGCTTTGATCTAGTTGTAGGTTTCGTATCTTGTTAGCTTCGGCTATCACCACATTTAGTTTCTTAATATAATCAACTGATTTCAATGATATAAATAGAGAAGCTATTGCTACCTCATGGTGCATGTTTCTGAAGCTACTATAGTCATTGAACACATAGAATCTTTGATATAAGTAACAACAACTTTGCAGGATGTTTGTTGGAAATTGTAATTGCTTGACTAGCTGAGTAAGAAATGTAAAAGTTTCTTTTCTTTTCAACTTGTAACCACTTCTTTGTGTATCATCAGGTAAAGCTTTATTAGCTAGTATCGAAATCTCAAGTTTGCTTAAGAATGGTTTGGAAAGCTGGATAACATTGATGGAGTTTCCAGACGCTGAAAATTGAGGATTTCTCGGCGGAGTGTCAAACTGAGGTGACACTGACATTTTCTGATGATTGAATAATCTCATACAATGTTCATCAGAGATATATAGTGTTTAAAGGCAACAGAATAACGAGTTAAAACTAAGTTTTTTCAAACGGTGTAAAGTCGCTTGAGAGATATTTAATGTTTAGATGCTGAATTCTCTATAAAAACATATTTGTGTATACACGTCCTTTGACTTTTGACAACAGCAAATACAATTAACTATATGGCAGTAGGAAGAAGTGGTGAGGTGGTGATAATGGTGCTAGTGAGTGATAGCGGGTGCCATGTGTTTAAAAAAACGTAAAGGAGTCTAATATATACAAACAATTCAATTGTTATAAAGGTATATACTTGTAAAGACAGGCTGTATGTAGTATCAAGAATCTGTTTTACTTCTAAAGAAGTAGAGTAAGTAGGAGAAGGGCTGCTCTCCTTCTTTCTCTTCAAAAATGATTCCAATTCTTTTCTTTGAACATTGTTAGTCTTGAACAGCAACATCAAAAATGGACTTTTTTGGATTATCGCTATCTACAAAAAATAGAAAATAAACCCAACACAATCCAATAAAATCATCAAACCACCCACAGAAAGAAAGACTAGTCCCCAGCGTCGCCATCCCTGAAGCTCTCTTTTCCCGCGTCGGTGTTTCATCATTTCTCTCTGACTTTTAAAAACCTAGCAAAAGTCCTCTATCATGGCAATCTTTTGGAGTTCCACTTTTACACTTCTATGGACCTATTCAATTAATAATACAATTGAACACTTAATATATTTTTTCATAGAGAGGATCATCTATAAAAATGGTTTCCGAATCACAGCCCCCTCCACCTCCCCCTCAGCAGATACTCAAGTCTTCTTCAACAACATCTACAACAGGTTCTGGGATAAGCTCTTTAGAACCAAACAATCTTAACTTTGCCTCAGAGAAGCTTGTTAAGTTAATTGCAGTCGGTTTGAAAGAAGCATCCACTGACTCTCCAAGTTTTAGAGCTTCAATCAATTATTTAGATAAATCTGTCTCAGAGTACGAAGACACTCTATGGAAGTCAGTTGAATTCTTTAAGAAGTATAGCAACATTAGAGTCACTTTATCCTCACTATGCGAAGAATTCCAAGACTCTTTCCATTTACTAGCAACTGGTGGTGGTGGTATAGTGAATCAAGAAGTTACAAAACCATGTTTGGAAAACACATCAACCGGAATAAGTTCACTTTTCAATTGTTTAATAGAGGTCTTGAACTTCAACAACAATGCCCTCAAAAGTCTAGAAACACTATTAACAAAAGATTTTGAAAATTATCATGCAATGAAAAGAAACTTTGAAGAAACTAGATACAAATATGATTCATATTTGGCGAGATTCATGTCGCAGCATAAAGCTTACGATCCTTACAAGTCCAAAGAGGATGCATTCCAATTGTTTGAGATCCGGAAGCAATACGTTCATATATCATTGAGTCTGTGGATTTTAGTTACAAAACTTGAAATAAAGATATCAAATTGTTTGGTTGACGTTTGCGACTCCTTATGGCGTTCGTCTCCAAGTGATAGAAATGTCGCTGAATTTCTCGGTGTTTCAAAAGTTTACAAAAATGTCGAAAGAGCAAAATATATGATAACATCACAAACAAATTCATGTAGATCGTTGTTCAAAGATTTAGTAAGGGCCAGAGTGAGTTCTGAAGAGGGTGTCGTTGAAATCTTCACACCATCAAGTGATTATAATACCTATAACTCTGCTACAATTAATACCAGTAACCTATATTTGGAAAATATTCATCAGCAATACGAGAAGCATGGATGGGTTTTCATGAAGTCTTACAAGTTGAATTCAAAAGAAATCGTTTGGGTGAAAAGATGGTTATTTGTGAAAGATAATCTCTTTGGGTTTTTGGCTGTCAGTCCAAATGGAATGTACGTTCAAGAATCTGATAAGATTGGCATATTGCTAGCCAACATAAGATACTTACCAGAAGAAGATCGCAAATACTGTTTCGAAATCAAAACTTATCAAACATTGTTGGTTATTCAAGTTGAAACTCTGGCAGAGCTGAAGAGTTGGTTGACAGTTTTCAGATCTTTGAAAACTAAAGCAATGGAAAATGAAAGTGAATACGCATTATCTAGATACGAACCAGTTATAGAAGTTTTTAAACTTACTCCTATTGTCGAAAAAGATCTTGAGTTAGTTAATTTGCCAACTGCAAGTAACGACCCTACACATGCTTTGATAAACCAGGCTTTGACAACGTTGAATGTCAGTATTAGTCTCAACCCCCCATTAATAACTCAATACACAAAACTTTCATGTTTGTCGCATTTATACCTAACATCATCACTTGTTCCATCCGCTGTTACTGCAAATATATGGGGATTTGTTAACTGGGGTTTGTATTATATTATTGATAACAAGAGAATGGAAAATGGTCCATTAGTCCACACACAGTCTCCAGAGACTTCAGTTCATTTGAAATACCCCGATTATTATCCCCTTGAACTAAAAGTTTTGGACCTTCAAATGAGATCAATTTTTGAATCAAGCGTTCCAGATGATGAATATTTGTTGACCGCTTTCAAAGGCTCTTGGGCTCCAAATTCACAACAGGAATTAATGTGTACCTATTTTTTAACAAAGGAGTGTATTTACGTCTATACAATAAATTGTGGGTTAGTCTCTATTGCGCCGTTTTCACTGACGAGTTTCCTTTACGCGGAAGCAATTGAGAAAGAAAACTATGATGTTTTGAAACTTTATTCGATTAGTGGGATGTCTATTAAGCTCAAATTGTACTTTGATTCATGTTTTGCTGTTAGAGATCAAATAAATTATCTAATTAGAAACAAACGAGTTTCGGAAGGCAAACCTTTGAAGACTATTATCAATGAGTTTAATAAGATTAAGAAAGTGTTTGAAAAAATAGAAAGTCAAACAGAATCGAACATTCCATTATATTACAAAAAGGAGAAGAATGGTGATAAGTCTATTGTGACGGTGGCTTCTGCTGATGATATGGATAATCAGGTTAAACTGGATTATCACGATGAAATGAATCTTCTATGGGACAAAAAATATGATATGCCAGCTAAAGCATTATTTCATGTTCTCGTGGGTGATCAGTCTCAGCTATTGCAAACGTTGCTACCATTGTCAGGAATGAATGGTGGCTCGAACGCAACACAATCTGTTTGGAGATGCGATTCTAAACAGAAATTGATTAGAAATATTTGGAACATTGGCGCTGATTCGTTATCTGTTCAGCAAGAGATTAAAGTTATGTCCAACAATAAGTATTATAACATAGTTCAATTCACTCCTAACTTGAGACTGCCATTTGACATTCACAGAAAATTAGAGATTAGATTCTTGATTTGCAGCATCGACTCAAAATCAAGTAAATTCATCGTTTATTATAAGGTCAAGACAGTATTCAGTTTATTGAACTTTGTTTCTAAAGTCTTGTTTAAACAAATTATGATGTTCAGGGTGGAAGAGTTAGATAAGAAACTAGAATCAGCGCTAGGGAATTTGGAAAATGAGAAAAAGAAAATTGCGTCTGCAATCAAGCTATTCGGTCCGATTACGAAGTATGATAGTGATACGTTATCCCCTGAGGAAATTAAATTCAGCGTTGAAAATAAGAAGATTAGTTTGAGAACCGTTATCAATTTTGCATTTCAAAAAGTTAACCTTGATTTGGATAAGACCATTCATGAGTTATCAAAGCTAGCAATTGAGTTCCTTAGATTCTTAATAAAGAATCTGAAGATGAACATGACGTTGATTTTACTATTGATAGCTTCCGTTTCTTTTAACTTCTTATTGGCTGGTAAGACTTCATACTCATACTGGTTAGAAAGAAAATCCGAAAATTACGCTGATGGATTAGTCCATCAACCGATATTAATGAAAAGAGCTTTATTTTTGAAAGATATTGAGGAATTCGAATCATTCGATGCTTCAGTTGTGTCTTATAACTCAACATACTCAAAATGTTTCCAGGAATTCAGGAAGCACTCTGATGTCTTGAACGTTATTGATAATGATAATGTAAGCGTGAAGAGCAGACTGATTGAACTTGGTATTAAAAGAAACGAGCTCATAACTGAATTGCACTTATTGAACAACTTAGAAAAAACTTACTTGACCATGGAGTGGAAGAATTGGGTGTTAAGTGAGTACAAGATTTGTGAAATTGTCAGATTAGATCATGTTGATCAGTATGATGATACGTTGAAAGATTATTGTGAGTCCACAAAGATGGAACTTGAACTCATGTACGACGGTTTGATTTAACGAATTAAGACTTATGTTCCCTTTTTTAAAGACAAGCGTATTCTGTATGATTATTAGCAAAAAATTCGAAATTTATTTCATTGAAAAGAAGTTCTTATTTTACAGTATACATAATTACATTCCTATAAACATTCCTTTGCCAAATTATCGGCAATATCTAGATACAAAGCAATGGGATTAAAAGTCTTATAACCAACCAGAGACTTAACTCTGTTTATAGCACCGACCCAATTAATCAAGTCTAAGTGATCAACGTTTTCCAAAGTCCCCAAATATTTCCCCCACTTCGCACTTGTCAAACTTACCAACCCATCGTTAGGACCTTCCTTGTAGTTAACGATCCACCACGTCAGATAAAAGAAATTGGTAGGTATGGGATGGTAAAACGATCCATAGCTGAAGTATTTCACATTAGGATCATCAATTAATTCCTGATTAAGTAACTTACAATTCTTCAGTGTCAATTGACTTAGCGAAGGGAAAAACCTATCGGCAAATTTCAGCGGAACGTTCTTTAAAGCATAATCGGCAGCATATGAGCCCCTATGTGGAGTTGCTATAGTAGTTAACGACATAACTTCATAATTTTTCTGTTCGAGTTTTGATATCAAATATCTGCAATCTAAACCACCCATTGAATGAGCAACTAAATTAACTTTGACTCGTTCGTTAGTTTCGTTTTTTGATAAATGTTTGGTAACTTTTGTCTCTATAAATTCATTCAACATTTTCGAACGAGTTTCAATTTTTGCAAATGGTGGAACTTTGGCAACCAGAACCGTACAACCTCTATCACTTAGTTCTTTTTTGATTCCGTGCCAGTATTCAAATAGCTCAATATCATTTTCAGTCTTTTTGGCTATCTTTTCTGGGGATGTTTGTGATTCTCGAGTAAACCAGTTTGAAATTTTTAAAGTCGGAACTGTAACAAGTTTATCAAAGCCAGAAAATCCATGGCAAAGGATGATGGGGTATTTGGGCATTTGGTAATCATCTCTAAGTTTAGAGTACCTTGAAACATCCAGACCATCATCAGAGGCATTTTCAGATGATCTGCTAAGGCTCGGGTTTTTGGATTTCCTTAGATTAGATGACGGTGATGGTGTTTCTTTTAATCGAAATTTGTATGTTGAGAATGATCTGGCATTGCTCTGGCATTTTTTATAGCAATTGATTTTGAAAAGCCGGTACCCAGACGAATTATGTAGTAATGTATTTGATACCTGATTTCCTGACATATTGATTGACATGAACCTCTTGACTAGGTTTGGAATCTGAGAATCTAATATGCTATCGTGCAACAGTATATGAGGCATTTTTCTGCAATTGTTACAACCTTATTTTGGGTATATGATCTTTTAAGATTCACTTGCATGTTAGTGAAAAACCTACCGTCCAAAGTTTTAATAAACAGCAAGTTGGGATCGATCTTCTGGATATGGCTCACATAAAAGAACCGCATAGGCTGAGATTTTGAGATCAGAGACTGTTTTGATCACTGCCCTGAAATTATTGTTTCTTGCCAAATGATCAACCTGCATTTTATCCCACTTGTTCGACACACTTGAACGAGTTATTCAAGACTGAATCTATGACATTAGGAATTTACAGGGATTCTCAGTTATATAAATTAAATACTAATTGCTAACCAGATATTGAGAACCAACAATGTTGACTTCAATTGCTAAAATGGTCTCCAGGAGGGGTATGAAGGCTTCAAAGTTCACGTTGTCAAGTAGATATATATCAAATGTTCCGATGTTCCTTAAAGGAAAAAAGCTCATAGACACTGAAAATACATACGATGTTCATTCCTCTACAGGTCAACCGCTTCATAAAGTCTCCTACCTTTCTGATTTAAACTCAGTTGATAGCATATGTTCTGATTCTTATGAAGGTTTTCAAGAGTGGTCTTTGATGTCGGCTAATGCAAAAGCGGAAGTTTTTGACAAGGCCATCGAAAAACTATTAGCTTCTAAAGACGAATTTATTAAGGCACATTTGGAAATTGGGGTTCCTGAGTGGTTTGCTGGTTTCAATTTTTATGGATCAATCGATAACATCAAACATTACAAGTCCGTTATGGTCACACAACCACAAGGCATGATACCTATTCAAAATCCAGATGCCACTCATAGTACAGATTTTTCTATGGTTTTGAACCAACCTATTGGACCTGTCTTAAGTATCTCACCTTGGAATGCACCAGGGATCTTATGCATGAGATCTATTATGGCGCCCTTGAGTGCTGGTTGTTCTGTTGTTTCAAAATCAAGTGAATTGTCTCCCTTGATTAATTGTATTATAGTTGAAAGTTTCTTAGAAGCCGGTTTACCTTATGGAGCACTATGTTTAGTTAATGCAAAACCAGGATCATCAAAAGAAATGGTTGAAAAGTTTATTTCCAACAAATACATTAGAAAAATCAATTTCACTGGTTCTACAAAGACAGGATCAGAAATAGCTACAACAGCCGGCAAATATTTGAAACCTATTTTGCTCGAATTAGGTGGGAAGAACTGTACACTAATTGAAGAGGATGCAGATTTAGAGAAAGCTATCCCCACTTCAATTTGGGGCGGTTGGTGCCACAAAGGTCAAATATGTATGTCAACTGATACGATATATTTACATGAAAACATATATGATCAGTCGTTAGAATTAATGAAGTCTGTTGCGTGTGAAATGGCAGGCAGAGACAATGATTTGAAACTTCATCAAAGAACACCATATCATGCACAGAATGTAAAAATATTGGTTTTAGATGCTTTAAAAAAGGGTGCTAAAGTCTTAGTTGGTGACATAGACTTGATTTCGGAAACTTTTGTGCCACCAATTATATTGGTGGATGTCACTCCTGAGATGGATATTTTCATAACAGAAACTTTTGGGCCAGTAATAACTGTTTCAAAATATAATGACATCAAATCCGCTGTCAAACAAATTAATGACTCTGATTACGGTTTAAAGTGCTCATTATGGACCCAAAATCAGTTGAAAGCTTACAAGACTGCATTATCCATTGAATCGGGCTCTGTGCATGTTAATAAGCCAACCATATTTGATGAATCGCATTTGCCACATGGAGGGTTCAAGCAATCGGGATACGGTAGGTTCAATTCAACTTGGGGTATAAACGAGTTCACTTACCCTAAATTAATCACGTTAGATGAATAATCAAATGTGTACTTGTATATAATTTTTGTTTACCTATTATCTATTAATCTTAAATCTGGGTTGTAAAAGTTAAAAATATCACTCAGGCAAAAGCCAATGGCTAGGGTAATTAATTGATAGATCATTTGAGTTTATGCTTAGGAATTGAAGTCAACAGCGTTGATCGCACCAGTGCTTTTTGGCAGAATGAATATAAATAAATACAAAAAACAAAAGATACAAAAGTGGACCCACTTAGAGCATAAGTACATCCTGATACAGGGTGTCAACGAGTCAATTGTCAATTGCCATAAACTACATCAATAGCTGAACAATGTTATTAAGAAATCTAGCTTTAAGAACACAGCTTTACGCATCTCCTTTTCTTAAACCTGTTTCAATCGCTCGATCATTCCACTCCGTTTATCATGCCAACATACCAATCTTGGATGACTCTACATTAGAGAATAGAATATTATCTAAGGCTTATAACAAGTATGTTCCAACCAATGGATTCACTGAAGAATCTATCAGTCTAGCTATAAAAGAACAAGATTTGAATCCTAACAATTTTAAAGGTGTGTTCAACTTAACTTCAGAATCCAAAAGTTTAACAATGGAACTTATTCTTTACCATTTGAAATCCAGTAGAATGAAATTGGTTGGTTATCAAAGGGAAGCTGAACAACTGACTACCCAAACGGCTAAAGTGAGATTTTATCTAACAAAACGTTTGCTAGATAACCGACCAGTGATCAATTTTTATCATCAAGCATTGGCTAGAATGATCCTTCCTTCAAATTTAACAGAGTCTTTGAACGAATTACATAACCTTTCGGATGACATTTCTTTCTATTCAGGTGATAAATCAAACGATTTTGCATGGTATTCCAAGAGATTCTCATTGTCTGGTGTTTTCATCCAATCAGAATTGTTCATGTTAAATGATAAGTCTAGTGATTACTCGAAAACTATTGAATTTATGAACGATAGAATGGATGAAGTTGATGCCATGGGATACGCATATAATTCATTTGAAGAATGGGCTTTGTTCAACGGTTTTAGTACTATCAATTTGATTAAGAGTCAAATTTCCAGAGGTTAAGAGAAGTTTACGTATTACGTATCAGTTGTATATATTTAATGTTTCTAAAAAAGAAATCTTTTCAACAGAAGGTAGAATATACTGTAAAACTTACCAGAATGTTTACACTCATGATACACAACAAAATTCTCAATATACCAATTTAAAGCACATCAAACAGTAGCAGTAGCAGTAGCAGCAGCAGTTCTAGCTTGAATTAATCTATCTCTAGCCGTTTCTAAGCTGGATTGCGTAGCTTTGATCTTTAATTCAATTCTTTCAATTTCGTTCTTGATAAATTCAATTCTTTTATCGACGTTCATATTAGCTTCAGTTGTATCTTGAGGAAGTAACACAGGCCCCACCATCTTATAAATCTTTGAATCATCTTTTAATTTGACAAATTCTTCTTTGACAATCTTATTCTCTTGATATTGAGTTTCAAGCTTTTGTCTTGCCGTTATAAGTTCATTTAGCTCGGTTTGATTTTGAGAAAAGTCCTTTGTGAGTTGTTCCATTATTGAGTCGTTTATTTATTTAGTTATTTGGGGCTATTTAATATATACCTTGTATCGGCATTAGTTTTATTGAGAGGGTCTATTGAAGAAACGGATAATTAAACTATGGTGTTGGTGATTTTTGAGAAACGAGGGATAGATCGATTTTTTTTCTGTATGCGCCTTCCGATTTAGTAGTTTTATAATGCTTATTACATTTTCATAGTTGAGCTTTTGACCGAATCAGCTAAGCAATAGCATATAACAATCATTCAATAGCAATTATACACAAAAATGGTATGGTAACTCTTTAATTGCTGAAAAATAAAGAAGTCATTCAGCACCTTCAAAAACACATTTAAATACTAACAAACAGTTCAACTCTCCACGTTTCAATTATCCAACCAGTTTAGACCATTTCAAGAATTTGCCACTCCAAGACACATCATCCAAGAACAAGGATTAGAAGAAGATATTAACCCGTTAACTGAAAAGCAACCCACAATACCAAATATCAGCGTTGATCATCATTTGCATACCAGTAGTGATTACTTTTTGGTGGTGCCTCAAGTTTTGAATATAGTTTCGGAGGCATTACTTGCCACTTATACAAATGCCAAAGTTGTTTCCACCATCACTGTTTCTCTGCCTAAGGATGAAGAAACTGAGGGTGAATTTGATGAGGTGGAACAATTATACACAAGTTCTTTCCATCCACTTATGATTGAACCAAAAGCTATCAACATCTATCAAATCATTGTGAATGATAAATTGATCAATTTCTTAACTATTCCAAAGTTCGACAAAATTGTTTACAACATGCTAGCATCAACGATACTTCAAAATTTCCACACTGACAGGTTAATCTGCGCGGCTACAAGTGATCTATTTGGTGAAGAAGTGGCAATTTTAAGATCAGATAACTATCCTGCTTTCCATGAGCAATCCTTGATCAAACAAGTGAAGAATTTACAACCACCAAACTTCATCACAGGCCCAATTGGTTCACTTGTCTCACAGTCCAATATCCTGCACCGCAAGAGTTTAAGCTTCGTTGTTCATGCCGAAGGTGCCTTCCATTTGGACTTAGAAAGATTCCAGCCACAAGCAATAACTACAATGACAAGAATCCTCGCTGATTACTTAAATCTAGATGGAAAGTTCGTTCAAAACTTAACTAAGAAGTTGCAGTTCCATGGCAATAGTTCAAGTGGGTTGTATTTATGAACAGTAAGTTTGTATATATGTATATATATATATATGTAATGGTATATAATTAATTAAGAATTGCAACGGGCTATGTGTTGTATAATATTGGTTACCCGCACATGGTTTTCTTAGAACATTTCCCATTTCTATGAACAAAACAGTTTTCAAAAGTTCCCGTTTTTGAAGTTTAAAAAAAATAAAAAAATTTTCATAAAATTTTTAAAGTCTTTTTTGTATGGCAGAGCGATAAAGTTGATTTTTTAGTAGCACCTACAATAGTTGTATAGTAAGCTCTTTAAAGCTAATCTTTTGAATGCTATAACTTAACTAAACCTAGGTACCAACAACATTTAGTTCATAAACATCACATTTATTAAGAATGGCTGGTATTAATTTCCTTTTATTTGAAGAGGCTACAGGTTACGCCGTTTTCAAGGTCAAGCTACAACAAGATGATATTGGATCTAGATTAAAGGAAGTCCAAGCTGCTGCAAACGATTTAGCTTCTTTCTCCAAGATGGTCGAACTTGTCTCCTTTGCTCCATTCAAGGGTGCTGCACAAGCTTTAGAAAATGCTAATGATATCTCTGAAGGTTTAGTTTCTGACTACTTAAAATCAGTTATTGAATTGAACTTACCAAAAGGTTCATCCAAGAATCAAATCAACTTAGGTATCTCCGATAAAATCTTGGGTCCATCAATTAAAGAAGTCTTTCCATACATTGATTGTCATGCCAATGAAGTTGTCCAAGATTTATTAAGAGGCATCAGAGTTCACGGTGCCAAATTATTAAAAGGATTACAGGAAGGTGATTTAGAAAGAGCACAATTAGGTTTGGGTCATGCTTACTCAAGAGCTAAGGTTAAGTTCTCTGTCCAAAAGAACGATAACCACATTATTCAAGCCATTGCTCTGTTAGATCAATTAGACAAGGATATCAACACTTACTCTATGAGAGTTAAGGAATGGTACGGTTGGCACTTCCCAGAACTAGCTAAGATTTGTAACGATAACTACACTTACGCTAAGCTAGTTTTATTCATTAAAGACAAAACTTCATTAACCGATGAATCACTACATGATGTTGCTGCATTAGTTAACGAAGATGCTGATTTAGCTCAAAAAGTTATTGACGGTGCTAGAATCTCAATGGGTCAGGATATTTCCGAACAAGATATGGCTAATGTTTTATCATTTGCTGAAAGAACAGTTTCAATTACCGATTACAGAAAGGGTTTATACAAATATTTAACTGAAAAGATGAATACCGTTGCACCAAACTTATCAGAATTGATTGGTGAAGTTGTTGGTGCTAGATTAATTTCTCACGCTGGTTCTCTAACTAACTTGTCAAAACAAGCCGCCTCTACAGTTCAAATTTTAGGTGCTGAAAAGGCTTTATTCAGAGCTTTAAAGACTAAAGGTAACACTCCAAAATATGGTTTAATTTACCACTCTTCATTCATTGGTAAAGCTGCTGCTAAGAACAAGGGTAGAATCTCAAGATATTTGGCTAACAAATGTTCCATTGCTTCAAGAATTGATAACTACTCAGATGAACCAAATAACGTTTTCGGTCAAGTTTTAAAGAAACAGGTTGAAGATAGATTAGAATTCTACGATACCGGTAAATCACCAATGAAGAATGCTGATGCCATTAAGGAAGCATTAGCTTTATCTGGTCAAAGTGCATCTGATTTAATTGGTGAAGCTAAGGAAGAAAAGAAGGAAAAGAAAGAAAAGAAGGAAAAGAAAGAAAAGAAAGAAAAGAAAGAAAAGAAGGACAAATCAGAAAAGAAAGAAAAGAAGGAAAAGAAGAGAAAGTCTGAAGATGAAGAAGACAAGAAGGAAAAGAAGAAGAAGAAGAAGTCCAAGGATTAGAGTATGACTAAAAACCGATGATATATTTTCTTACAACTTAATAGAAAACAAGAATGAAAATAAACAAGCAACAACTTTAGCAAAAGGTAAGAGATTATTGGCCTCGCTTTAATTACGTTCATAGATAATTTATCAGCATTTTCTCCTTTCTTTACTAAAGAAACTTCCCTTTTATCTTGCCATCGAAAAATTATAAGCTAAACCACCAACATCTCCCACTGTCTCATTATTTTTTTTTGCATTTGTGTCTTTTTAGTGTTTGTTTTTGTTTTTTTGTCTATATCCTTAACTTCACATTTGCAAAGCGTATTTATATATGTTTCTACCATTTTTGTATTTTTTGTCGATTTTTATCTTTATCTTTTTATTTTTATTACCAATTTTAACATTACCACTATATATGAATGTTCTAATACAACAAATTACTTAAGAAACTCATTTTATATACATATATATGTAGAATGCCATGACTTTGTAATCTGTTGCTCGTCATTTTCAATGTTATTGACGTTTATTTTATACATAAGTTAAAGCAAGTATGATTTGGTTCGCCAAAGCTCAATTTGATTCTTCTTGTGGATGGGTGTATAAGTGGTGTGATGTTCTAACCATACCTTTTTGTTGAAAACTTCTATTAATGGTTAAATGTACTTTATATAACCTTGCAAATAATTTAACATCTTCGAAGTGTTTTCTGTTTTGATAACTAAGGATAGTTGTGAAGATAGAGGATCGGGGTAAAAGAAATATGGCCCCTTTTCATAACAATCAATCGTAGATCTTCAAAATAAAGTATAAACAAGGGTAAATTGTCTATTTTCTTGATACAAAGTTCAAACACATTATAACCTACGGATAAGGAACCGGAACTTCAAGGGGTAGTAGGCAGCTTAAACAATAGACCCAGCTTTAAATTGCCAGATGCAACTCTGTTGTTTGATCACTCTCACCTTTATTCCGCAACCGACAAGTGGGCAAATAAGGGAGACACGCTCCCCCCATAAAAAAAAGAGCAAACATGTGATCACATGATCACAGTCTGTTATCTTTTTTTATTTTTTTGATAAGCAACTAGAGAAAAACAAAATGACAGCCGAAACCTCCCTTGTGAGCTGAAACAATCTATTACTCCTTCTCTACTTCCTCTTTCTTTCTTCATAACATAAAAGTCTTATTTCAGTACAGCGTACACAAATACAACATAATCTCATCAATTAATTAAATAGAAAATCTTCATTACTGAATAAATTTCTACTCATACCTAAACTAAGCCCAACTAATTTAAATATACCCCACTTGACTCATTTCAGTAATAAGCGATAAGCCCACAACAGCAACTAACTCATCTTGCAATCAACTTTTTACAACAAAATCACTTGGATATTACACAGCAAGAACCAGGATACAAAATGACATCACCAATACTATTTAAACAGCATTACTCTATAAGCTCAAACCCACAAGACAAGTCCTCAACAGGGTCATCCGCAACATTGAACCGTCAATCACCGTCAATCAACAAGCCCTCATTTGAATCACAACAGGACGGTAATACATCAGCTTCTTCACCAACAGCTGCATATCAACAACAGCAACAAATAAGAAAATCCTCATTTGTCACTTCATCTTCTCCTTATGCTAGAAGGAAATCGTTCTTATCTAAATCCATGTTAGAAAACGACAATTTCCAAACATACGAACTCTCCTCTTATGACTATCAAACATACACAACCTCTTCAACCACAACAGCAACAACATCAGTTTTATTATCGTCATCTTCATCTGGGTTGACTTACCCCTCATCATCGTTGAGAACTAGAATACCTTCATTTTCAATAAATTTAACGCAGTCCCAAGGTTTTATATGGAATCAGGATTTATTTGCATCTTCCTATCAACAAGCTAGAGCTGGTTTAAACCCCGATGAGTTCCAAGAAGGTTCTAGAGGGATAGAAGTTGTTGATATTATTGTTGATGATGAAGATGCAGATGCTGCTGATGTTGAGTCACTGGATAGCAAACTTCCTGACTTAGCTCATAGACAGCAGACTAAGCATGCTAATAAAGATCAGGATGAATGTATGAATGATGATTGTGAAAGTAGTGATCATGATGATATATTTCATACTGATTATTAGTTCTATATCTTGTCAAGCATTTGTTTTTGAAAGTTATTTTGTGAAGTCTTGTATCACTTTTGTTACTTTGTGTTTTCTTTAATTGTTGGAGAGTTTTCAAGATTAATTATGCTCCTATGTCTTTTAGTTGTGTTCTTTTTGACTACTCGTTGTTTTTATATATGTCCCATATCCTCTCAGCCCATTCATACCCTTTTTTTTAAGAACAAATTTGCAATTTACTGTAATAGATACTTCGAGATTACCTCAATTAATATGTCTGTTTCCCCTAAAGTAATTCTCTATAATTCGTCCATGTTAAAGAGTGTTTTGGCTTTTTCCTATTAAATTATAAATTTTTTATTGTCAATACGTACATCAGTTTAGTTACCATTTTACCTTTTTCTTTTCCTCCTTACTCTTCTCTTCCTCCCTCTTTTCGTCTCACAGAGCCTACTAGATAATAACTGGCTGACTTAGTCAACCTGAAATACTAGAAGATCACTTACCGACTAAAAAGTAAAAGCTTATTATAAAATAAACCCTACTACATTCCGATGCACATATGGCCTGGCCATTCCCTATCACCGAGGGATACCATAATCCACACCGGCTCTCTCCCAGTGTCACAGCTACTGAGAGTTGCACAGCCTCCAACAAAGCTACGATCAGACTAATATTTTAAGTTGCGGCCAGACTCCTCCCGTATGCTAAACATGCCCATTGTAGATGTCATCTTGTCTTGTGAAAGTGCTCCAAGCACAGAACAAATAGGTTTAGCAAATAGCTCAAGACTAAATTTGCAAGAATATGATTTCGGTTCCTATATCCATCCAGGAATACCTCATCTCACCCCCACTTCCCTCGCTATAGATGCAGCCGCTTTTCGTTTTTTTACGATTCAAATTACCGATCTACTGGCCACTGGCTGACATGGCGCGTTCATAAACTGCTAACCTTCAGAACCCAGTATTGAAGAAAGAAGCGAGAAACTAGCCTAATGACAAATGCGCTTGAGGTTGTTTTGTTTTTTTTTTTTGATAAAACACTAGCACTAAGACTGAATTGACGGTTGATTTAAACCCCTAGTTAATGCTTATGTATTCTCTATAATGATAGTTTTTAGATACAAAAGATGAAAATGAAAACAAAAAGAAACAACAACCGAAAAGAAATTTTCAATGTCATTTTATCTTAGAGACGAAGTAAAATTTAATCTACCTCCAGTGTTTGAACGGATGAACACAAATTATAAGTATATATTCAAGGCAAAAACGTTTAACTAAATTTGGCCTATTGGCAACGTTGTTCTTTATCTCAATTTGAAACTTCCTACTTTAATTGATACTGGTAAAAGATTCACATAGTACCTACGACAGTATAAACGGAAAATTGATCCCTAATTGTGACGCAAACTTACTTATGCATTCTCACAAGGTATTAATTATGATATATGATTACAACTGACTCAAAAGTCAATCTAAACCAAGCCATGACAAAACTTATTTGAGTTCATAAGCTAGAAATTATATTTAAATGAGTATATATATGTTGTCCTACATTTAATTGTTAATTTCGGCTTTGGATATTGTAATCAGATAGTGATAATACCAACATGATTAGTCATGGCTAATAATTTGTATTTAATGTTCTCCGCTTGAATAAAGAGCAGCTGTATCATTTTTCATGCAATACTATGCTAACTGTTATTTTCGTCAATATTTATATTATTCTGGGTACTTTTACTTTTATATTTTTCAAAAGAATTATAGATCCATCCTTCAAATCATTTATTACCTACCGGTTGAAGAATAAGAAACACATATCGATTTAGAACTGATTTACTCTTCTTGATTATGTCAGGGCAAAAAAAAATCAAGAAATGTGTTATCGCCATGAGCGAAGAGTACATGGCAGGCACACAGGAGGACACAACGTAGGAGTAACCAACTGTCTGCTACTGAACTTCTTTAAATGAAACTAACTGGACACTGTATAGAATATTGATTTGGATGGATGGAGGGTATACGGGGTGAGTGAAAACGTTATTTATCGCCAAGTGATTAAACATTTTTCAATAAACTGGCAAATAAATAGCGTCAGTTTTTTTCTTTGCTCTTGTGTGTTTCGGAGTTTTTTTCGGTTTCCAGATCTGAACACAGAGTATACAGGGCATTCCCTCATATACACACGTGACCTTAGAGCATGTGATGATTTCTTTTGGAGAGGTCCGGCGGCAGGAAACGTAGGCGCGTACAAATTTAGATAAATTGAAGCTTTTCCATCGTCAGCGGCTCGACGCGGAATAGAAAAAGCAGTTATATGTGTACGAGGACTGGTAGAGACAGGTGCAAGGTGGGAGACCCCGTGGGGCCCTGAAAAAAAGAAGAGAAAGAGAATTGGATTATAAATTCATATCCATATAAGGCCATTTGTTGTGCTTTAATAATTATTGCCACACCAGGGCTACCTTCATAGGGACAGTTATTCTGTTTATTATCTTCAAACGGCATATATTGAAAGGGACTGTTGACTGATCATACGTTTAGTATAAACTTCAACTAAAACTTCAAAGTAATGTATTCCAATTGAGGAGTATGGTTAAATTTGTAGCATGTAATTGTCAAACAAATAAATGATTTTGACAAATCAAACAATAGGCAGCCAAATTACAGTTAAGTGGTTTGTTCTACTTGTACTCACGTGTCAGCCTCTTTACTAGCATAATAAACAAGCGTCTTTGAATCTGATATTCGATTTGTGCAGTCCAATTGTATAATGATAACTACAGAATCTTTGCTTTGCTCAAGTAATTTGTTCAACTTTTTTCACCTTGTTCAGTTAGTATTATCTGAGGATATGACAAAACTTGCTTTTAGATTTTTTTTCATATGATTAGACTCCATCTCGTACGTCCGTGCCTTGCTATCTTCTTGCATCCAAGGACTATTATATCCCCTTGGTATGTACCTGTTCCCTTACAAATTTCTATTGAACTTTCAGCTTTCATTCAGATCATGATATATCCATCCAAATCGCACTTTTTTATTATTTTTTGGCTTTCCTCGGCTAACAGATGTTCTTCCTATCCCACCTTCTAGATCTCATCAAGCCGTAATGTTTTTCTTTTTTTGAAGATCCAAACATCTGATATCTCTCTTCTAATTCATTTGTCCAACACTTCTCGTAGCTATATCATAATACCAAAAGCTATCTACTAACCATTCTATAATCCTGCATTAGTACTTTTCTTGTGTTGTTAAATTTTAAATTCAACTCTGCTACTTCAACGACGTTTCAATTAAACTTCCGGTTTTGGAATCCGCAGCCAGCAGCAGCACTAACTTCACCCCCACACGGTTCCGTCTACCTACTAATCCAATCTATTTTTCAAATTAAACCATCAATCAAATATATATATCCTTTGATATCTCATCTCTAGTTACTCGCTAAATTTCTCTCTCCATCTTTGTTTGTTCAGTCGAAAACACCAACTACTCAACTGCGCACGAGGACTTCAATAATAATAATTAGAATATCTACTAAGGCACCGCACATCTCAAAAAAAATATCCCGAGCTTTTGTACAAGTTAAGATAAATAAATTTGAATCTTCACCTTGCAAAACACCTTTACTTCAATACCAGGGTTTCACCAAAACTTCCATCACTTTAAATTCCGTTCCCAGCTTAACGAAAATAACATTTTTGTTAACTGTCTTCAATGTCTCAGGAACAGTATTATATTGCAGAACCGGGTGATTCCAATCACAACATCAATAGTAGCTCCGATCTTAATACCGACTCTACTTTGAAGATTCCAAAATTAAACAAAGATTATGACCAACAATTACAGCCTCAACTTCAATTGGGTTCCAATTTCACTTTAGAGACACATTCATCAATCTACTATCTTCAACAAGATGCTCAACAACAAGAACAACAACATGAAATATCACAACAATCATTAAATTGTAGTAAAAAGCACCTGTTACCACAATTCACAACTCAACCTCAGTACGGTCTGATGACACAACAACAGGAACAGCAGCAACAGCAACAATCATTATTTATGACTTCTCGAGATATGGTCCAACCCCAATTGCAGCTAAGTCAATTTCACTTAAATAGTGCAGAAGCACAGCCTCATGAAATTTCATTACATCTCCAGCAGCAGCAGCAGCAGCAGCAGCAGCAACCAAACTTACAACACCAACACCAACAACAACAACAACGTGTTCATCATCAAGTATCACAGACCTCTATTCAATCTAATAAGCTGGTCAGATTAGCCAGAAGGAAAAAAGATATGAAGAAGCTAGATAAAAAGAGAAGCAGTATTTCATCATCTCAAATGGAAGCATCACTTGGCAAATCAAACGGTTCTAGTCGTAAGGCAAACACAAATTTGTCATCAACGTCAGGAAAACGAAAACAACAAGGTAGACCATTAGCCCCACAAACAAAGGTCAGACTAACGCTTTTACCAAATTTGTCCGTTCTATATTCGCTACTAATTACCGGTTCTAACAAGAGCAGTATTGAAGTTTTATCAAAAGGCGAGTTCACAGACGAACAATTAAAAGTGGAGTTGGATACAAAAATTGCCGGTACTGACAGTCAGCTAAATCACCATCCCAATCCAACGTCTTGTAACCCTTTGGCCATTAGTGAAAACAAATTTGGAGTAGCATACCCATTGATGTCACAGACAGTTATATTTGTGGAACCAGAATATGGCTCCAAACTACTATCTAAATATCCAAAACCGATTTCAAAAAAGGATAAATTTCCAAGTGCAATTCTAGTTGAATCCAACAATATACCAATCTATAACTCCATTGAATTAGCAATTAGAGAAGTATTTGAAATTGATGAATTTTCCTTGCTTAGAATATCTAGAGCTGCAGCATTGGAACCATCCGGTGCTATTGTACTTAAAATGGAGACTGCTAGACCTGGTGATTTGCATCTAAATGACGATGAGTTTGATATGAGACCTTCAGCTGATTGTGGTAGAGTTTTTGGTTTTGAAGATAAAGATGATAATTTAGGCAATCCTGGTGATCCGATAACATCGTCTTTTCTAAAAAAGAAAGTGGCAAGACCTAGGTATAAGTCTGACATGAGAATATACTTATTACCAAGATATACATCTGCTATCCTGTACTGTCAAGAAAGGATGTTGAAAAGAGATCTATTGAATGGTACATTAAAGTTGGAAACTGATAAAAGGATTATATTGTGTGCCTTCAATTACAGGAACGTTCTTGAAGAGGTTAGACAGACTGAAGCTAAAAATGACGGTGGTTTAAGTAATCTTGATCCAAAAAGTAGTATATTACAGCCAATGACTTCGCAGCGATTACAAGACACCACTGGGTTATTATCAGCGATCCAGCAACAACAACAACAACAGCAATATGTGTATCCAGATTACTATCCCCAGCTATACTTCCAAGACTCTAATTACCCAGCCAACTCACAATCAAAGCAACAGCAACAGCAACAACAAATAAGTCCATATCAAGCACCGACAAGAAAATCGCAAATGTTTTACAACCCTGTATTACCTCCTTCAACACTAACCCCATCAACATTAACGGGTCAAAAACAAGTGTACCGACCGTCAACTACAATAACTTCTAATTTGACAACTGGGTTACTGTTAGGTTCATTTGGTGGTTTATCAACAAGTGGGCCTTGGAGAACTTCTACTGCTGCAAATAATGTGCTGTCTTTCCACCATGGAAGCATTGATAGCAATACCGGTAATAACAGTGCTACAACAAACCAAAATGAACACCAGATTCAACCATCAAACAACAATTTCAATAGCAATAACACTACTTTAAACTTGATTACTGATCAAAATCTTAATAATGAAGCAAGCTCACAAGACTCAAATAATGTATTGTGTTTATCAACTGCTTCCAAAAACATCAATAAGAATTTCAAGGCAGCTTTCCAATTTAACAATAATGGTGTGTATCAGAATTCATTAAACCTTAGTACTGATCTAAACGGGTTTGTTGGATCTTCATCAGTTGCTGATGTCGTTAATGATGGTGGCAGAGTTGATGCTGATGATTCATTCGATGGCGATGATGATGAGGAGGATAGCTAATTATAAAGGTACCTGTAAACATATACTCATAGATATATTTATAATTAGCTTTGATTAATTAGGGCAGTTGTATTTTAACTTTAGTAACAAAAATAAAGAATAAAGCGCCTCAGTCGAGAAGGAAAGTAAACAATTAACTACTATTCTATTCCATTCTTCTTTTATTTACTTTATTTCTTTTTGCCTCTGCTGAATATATGCACTTATGTACTTCATTCAGTTTTATAATCACTTTCCACATTATTCAATCTCAAAGCTTCGAGATTGGCCACGAATGAAAACTAAACTACTAGTTTATGCTTCATAAAAACTGATATATTGCAGCATCTTACAACATTAGCCCACCCTTGGCTACCAAATACTCCCATTCCTGGAGGTACCTCATACCTTCGCTTGGTTTTCATTCATATCAGTGCAACCTTGCACCACCATATATTTATTTATCTCAAATTGTGTATTGCACTCCCACGCGCCAAAATGAATTGAACCAAAAGATAACTTTTGGCAAGTTTGTTTATGTACTATATACCTTACATCATTGAAAAAAAAACCACTCAGTGTTTGTTTTCATACGTTCACATACATATTGATACATTGACGAACACAAAAGTATAAATATATATTATTTTTTAAATCAATTAATAATAAACCATAGAGTCATGAACAAATTTATTTTTTCATTGTCATTCCTAATCGCATATGTGAGTGCAACTGCATTGACATTCACTTTACAACCAACTGACAAATCATGTTTCTACATCTTCAGTAACGTGCCAAAAGCCAAGATTGGCTATTACTTTGCCGTGCAAGCTGGTGGATCATTTGATATTGATTATACTATTAAAGCACCAGACGGAAAATACATTGTTAAAGAAGAAAAGAAAAGACAAGGTGACTGGATTTTCAATGCTGAAGTTACTGGTGAATACGAATTCTGTTTCAGTAATGAAATGTCAACTTTTGCTGAAAAAGTTGTTGATTTCGAAGTTAACCTAGAAGATGATTTCAAAGCTTCTCTACCTGATGCACCAATAGAAAACTCTGCTGTTGAGGGTATGCAGTTGTCCGTCAAGAGAATCGAAGAAAAATTAGCATCTTTGTCCAACAATCTACAATATTACAAGACTAGAAACAACAGAAATCAATCCACTGTCAGATCAACTGAATCTAGAATATTCTGGTTTTCCTGTATCGATGTCATCTTAATGGTCTGTATGGCTTTATTCCAAGTTATGGTTGTTAAATTCTTCTTCCAAGGTTCTAGAAAGCAATTAGTCTGAGTGATTTATTCATCTTACGGTCTTTGTTGATTTCAAATGACTGGGAACAAGAAAATCATAAAAACTTACCCGGTATCAATAATGTTTTTTCACTTGAACTTAGTGATCTATTCTACTGTTCATTTATATAAGTTACCACTAAATAATTGAAACTTCTATCACATATACAATTCTAGGTTGTTTTTTTGTCGTTTTTGGTTTCAATTACTTCATCAACATATAGCTCTTTTTTACCTTTGGGTTCATCTTCTTATATCATATATCTGTTCTGTTTATTATTATTAAACTAGGAGTACTAGAAGTAAACGTAAACTGATTTAAACCGTGTGTGTTTCTGGAAATGTTCGCTTTTGTGCGCTTCATATGATGTCTTGTCTTACACGTATACATGATTTTTTCAACGCGCTATTTTTATTTTTTTTTGTTTTTGCTAAATTTGTCAAACATGTACTCCGGATGTTTTCTTAAAGAGAAAGATAGATAGAGGATGATTCATAGCATCTATTGACGACTGTAATGGATAATATCGTTGGTTAAGGTTGATATTAATCAAGAATTTATCCTTTTTTTGTAAGCAAGAGAATTAATTGCTTATGAGATTTCTCTCTGCTGAGAGCTATTGAATCTTGTTCTCTCTATCAGCGATAATCCGTTCCCTACTTGCCCATAGAAGTATCATTAAAAGTTCTATATATGTCTAGTGGTTTGTGTGTACACTTGCAAGTTGTCTGTAAATGTTTCTTTCTGCCGTTAGTATCGAATTTCGAATTCAAAACTATGGAATAAACCTTCCCGTGTTATCTTCGTGTACCTATGATGGTGTACAAAAGACAATAATTTTAGATATTGTTAACTCTGTTAATTCAAAAAAATTAATGGAAATAAACGTATACATCTATCTATGTATATAGTTATACATTTAATTTTGTGCTAAGATCAGAAGTGAATGGATGGAAAAAGGAGCATCAAATTTGATCCTTCGAAAAGGAAGCCGCATTTTTTCAAAATCCTTTATCAAATTGCGATTCTTTTTACTTATTCGAATATTTCATAAGAATGATTAGACAGTATTTTCATCAAAAAAGAGAATGTACGTAACTGCTTAATTTAGCAAAGCCTAAAAGTTGCCTCATACGGATTTAGCCGTCAAATTTTTAGTAATCTATCGAAATCAATGTTTATAAAACAAACTTTTACTTACCTTTCAACCTCTTTTCAGAATTCTGAAAAATAAATATGATTCTCTCTAGTTCTAATTCTGAATTGCTAGTGCTTCCTTTTCCAAAGAACAAAGTTTAGTATTCAACACATTCTTCCAATATTCCAAATTAAATGCTTACTACCTATCCTGTTATTGTAGCTGATTAGCTTATATGATAACTCATACAGGAAAGTCTCAATATACATAGTATCAAGACTAAACAATTTCAAAATGCAAACAACCACCATCAAGAATTAGGAATTTATGAAAAGCACCACACATAATCAAGTGAGGCTTAAGCTACTTTTTCTCGAAATAACAATAGTTCCAGTAATCATTGCCTTTGTTTATGTATAAATCCAAAGAACTTTATTATTCACTATCTAGCTATTCGATTTTACTTCATGATAGACTTTTTGAAGGGTAAAAAACAAAACCGAAACGGAAAAGTGTATATTCTCATCAATATTTCACTTCTATATGTAATTGGAAAAATACCTAAAATAAAACAATTCCAATGTTGCTCAAAAAATATCAAGCACTCTTAGGTTATAGAAGAGCCCATCATTTTAAGCATGCAATGGGTTTTGGGTTTTGTGTTACTTATAATAAACTGAAGAGGTTTTAGTTTGAACTTTTATTTGATCCTATCTGAGAAATTCCGCGTATTTTTAATATACTACAACTAGAGACGAACTATCTGTACCCCCCCCCCCCCCCCCCCCCCCAAAAAAATAAAAAAAAAAAAAAAAAAAAA
>PPKI02000089.1:0-38710 GCA_003707645.2 Ogataea trehalophila
TATGGCCAATTTCTCCACATTTTGAGCACCAATATAGTTTCTGAAGGAGAAAGTGACGTGTTTCCTGCGGTAATGTAGGGTAAAGGAGTAAAGGGGTGGTGGGTAACGTTGATTACGTCATGATATTATAAAACTGATTATGTCATTAAGTTGTTACATAATATATTACATAGTGCTGCTGTGTCTGTAGGAAAGTCTGCCGTGTCCTTAGGGGTTACCATTCTTGTGACTTTGATGACACAATTTTGGATTACTTAATTATCAATAAATTATTATAAAAAATCTATATCTAATTCTAAAAGATGGGAAGAAAGATGCTTTCCTCTTTATGAGGAAAAATGTCTGAATAAAGAAATAACTATAGAATTGAATCACCATTTATATACCCATTTCTCACAATATGTTGAAAGTTTATATAAACCATTATATGATAATTTGTTGGACAAATTTTCAAGAATCTTTCAGTAAAAATATGATTCTTGCATCTCTTCTTGTCACTAAATATACTAATTATCAAATCCGATTGGATACATAAACAAAATAACCATTACTCAGGTCGTATCGGTAATTAGAACTACCCAACAAAATTACATTGATCACTTATAGTATTTCATACTATTAACCAAACTAGGGTAGTTGAATAGCTTGTTTAAGAAACTTGAATGGTCGTGTACATCCGATCTAATTGTCTGAAATATATATTAGAGCCGACAATTCTACTGTAAGCTAACCATCCAAAAAAAGGGCAGCGCTTAACAGCACCACCCCGCCGCTAATCATCATTTCCACTGTAACTATCCTCGGTCTCAAGAAAAAAATAATTGGGCAAGGAACATTATTTGTTTTGCGCTATAAACTCTTTGTATTTCTCTTCAAAAATGAACTTGTCTTTTGTATCGAAAGCACACATCTTTGTACCATTTATACCTAAAGGTTCTTTTAAACTTAGTATTCTAATAATCACAACAGCAGCTAATGACATTATCTACACTATCCAGACCTTAATTCATGCCCCACAGGACAACGTTGAGCATCCTTTCAACACAAGAAATGGCTCACAGCAAACCATGTTCCCATTTACAGAATCTGAGAAAGTATCGTACACTGGTGGTCCATTACCGTTAACTATTCAAATATTACAAGAGCACTATACCCCTAAGCTAGACTACCAAACTCATACTTTTGGTGGCATTATCTTCAAATTCTTCTATCAGACATCTTCAAGTTTCTCTGAACTTTGGCATTTTGATGATTTAGAGTTGAGGTTACTTGAAGTTTACTGTGTTGAAACCAATCATTTTGCTCTATATCAAATATACAGTTGTGTTTCCAATTTATTGGCCAATTTACTCACCTTACGGTACTAGATATTGATCCCCTTACAAAATTATTTCCCACTTTTGGTGGATATGAACCAATCCGAGAAAGAATCTTACCTAACTGTGTAAAGAGTGGTAGGTAAGTTTGTAGCCACTATAACAAATTCCATCTCAAATGACATGCTACTCATGTCTAATATGGTAATGAAAGAATTAGAAACGATGCTATTGGAGTTAACAGCAAACTGGCAAAACGTTAGCGAGTACATTAAGCAGATTCATAACCTTTACAAAGACGACCAGGTTGATTTTTCTCGCATGGTTTCATCTTTCGTTAGTAGAGGTGTTTTGCATGGAAGCATTAAAAATTTACAAGCTTTTTGGTACACTCCATTGATGCTTTGGTTGGTCCTTATTTCTTATTGCAACACTGGCCTAGATACAAACTGTTAATACATAAATATCAGGATAACCTTGAGCTTGAGTATAATAATATTTTGAGCTATGTTAAAGTAATAATGACTATGAATGATGAGGATTTTTAATCGGTGCATACATTTAAACTTGATTGTTTCTTAATCAGTGTTATATAATTGTTTCACTAGTGAACTGTATACCCGAAGAAAACTTATTGCAGCATTGTTGAGATAATTTGACAAGTTCAAGGGGACGACTAATATCACTCTTAATATTAATTAAAATTCTTTAACACGCTTGTGTATAAGAATTGAACATATCGGGGAACTTATCGTATTTAACCGCCCACTTTTCTGATTTCCAATCACTTTTTTCCAAATTAGATAACATATCAAAGCCTTTCACTTTACAAACGTACATCAGCTTAGCTAGAATTTTGGAGGACTTATTGAGATATTCACTTGAAAATTCCATTAATATTGCAAATTCAGAAAGTAAAATTTTCGGGTCCATTATCAGGTAAGTTTTATAATGTTTTATTATAGTGTTGATAAAATTAGAGTAAGTATTGATCAACATATTGGCTGATTCGACCAACTTGTTAATTTCATCCAAATAGACAATGTCGTAGTTGCTCAGCTTAATAAGGTGCCAGTTTTTCAACCGAACAGTATTTATATAAAACGTTAGTGATTTATGACACAATTGATACAGAATTTCCTGTTCTCTTAATTCCCCAGATAGTTCCGTAGGTATCCGATTTTCGTTTTTATACACGGAAAAAGTCTGGAGAGAGACAGGTATGTATTGGATCTTGCGGTGATTTATGAAAATAGTATTAACATCAGGTTTTATCACATCTACAGCCATAGAGATTAGCTCCTTAGCTTCTACTTTTTGCCGTGGAATCCTGTTAATGTCAAGTCAAGTGCATTGAATGTAAACCGAAGTTTACAGTAGCCAAGCCTGTTTTCGGGAACTAACCAGCTCTCTATAAAAGTTTCACCAAGAAAAGTTAATAGGTTGTTCGAGTAGTTAACTTTTGGAGTATCGGATGGAGGTATAACTATTTGATCTCTAGGCCCAATTTCATGACTCAATAACGCACGATGGAAAACGGTTAGAAATAATACTAGTTTCTTGTAAACCAACAGCAAATCAAACTCTTCAGGTTCTTCGGTTCTTAATTTGAATGTTATAATTGGATATTGGCCATTAAGAGGCATTAATGTTTCCGGAGCTCTATTCGAAGGGAAAAACTCAGGCAACTTAAGAACCATATTTTGGAAAGCAAATTTGTTTTCGCTGCTAATCGATATTTTATCAAATGAATGTATTTGGAATCCGAATGAACTACTGAAGTTTAAAAGTCTATCTGAATTCAAGAATTTTAAAGTAATATTCATAACAAGCAAACTGCTTTCAATACTTTGTTTAAAAAAACACTAATTCTTTTGGTTCGTCAAATTGAAACTCGTAGATAAAATGGTTTATTAAGTTGACTTGTAATACATTTTCTGAAGTTTGTTTTATACTGTCAATACGATCCAATCTCAAAGGCTCCATAAGCAGCCTCTTTTCATCATTTATTGAGAACATAATATAGATATCTGTTAATAAAATATCAACCAGTTTATTATTGAACTTAATAGCTCCATTAAATATCTTAACAATTGGTGACATTTCTACAAGTGGACTAAGCTTATAAAAAATGATATGGATAATTATTGGGATCGCTGCTCATCTGATTTACTATAGTGGTGGTCTTGGAAGCTAACAAATGTAGACATCTACCAAACCGAGAGTAATCATAGTTAAAATCAATAAAACAATCTGCAGGTTCAATACTTCTAGTAGTAGACTTGGGGCTCAACATCAAATCCTTTATCATCCCAAAATGGCCCAAAATTGATTTCACTAAGTTTTGTAACTGAGTTCCTTCTTTCTGGTCTAAATTCACTTGGTAAGAATCGCCATTTTCAACACAATCTGTTAATTTAATCAGTGATTTGATAAATAAAACCCAATAGGGATATATCATGCACAAAATTGTGGAAAGTTCTTTGACTAGCCAGTTGAAATTAATAAACAACCTGTATATATAAACCTCTGCAATTTTATTGACGAATGAAATGTAGCAGTCTAGAATATTGGTCAGTAACCTGTTAGAATGAATAGCATCATTCAATAGTGGAAACTTTTCCAATAATCTTTTCCATGCAATTTTGTTTCAATGAGATAAGGTCCAACAAGAACCTCATCTCTATGTTGTATATCATCCATACGGTTTGCTGTACCCTGACAAATGCATTATCTAAAGATTCAGTCAATTGAGCTTTCAGTAGATCTGTAAAGTTATCAATCCAAGTACGCTTAAGATCCAATATATACAATTTATGGTCTTATTAGGTTCTGGATACATATTCTGCTCTTGGACTGTTATACTTGTCTATGAGCTTCAAAATTATTGGGAGATCCTAAAGATATGACTGCCTTGGATGGGCAGAACAGGGGACTTCCATGGTGGTCTCTACAATTGTACTATTCTCTAACTTTTTTGGTATAGAGTTAGAACCAGTAATGTGTTGCATAATTTCTGCTATATTATTAAAGCTGAGGTACTTGAAAACCGTTCAAAGCAACGAGATATATAGAGATATCCTAGATTCGAAACGGGGCTAGCCTTGTTTTGTATTGCACTTGGCTCTATTTTTAAGGCTTTCCAACGCACAGCCTTTTATCTGACTGAATATTCTAAAAACTGAGCCTGGTTGATTCAATTGAAAGAGTCTACCTGTTCTTCGGTCCCCGGATGAAGGGGTATTCTTACACACCAAGCGACACTTGGTCCTACACATAATTTAGAAGATGAGAATTGCAATTGAAGGGTGCTGCCATGGCGACTTAAACGCAATTTATGGAAGTCTACCGGAAACGGTTGATCTTTTAATCATATGTGGAGACTTCCAAAGTTTAAGAAACATCGCTGACCTAGACTGTCTAGCTGTTCCTCCGAAGTATAAAAAAATGGGTGATTTTGCTGAATATTACAAAGGCTCCAAAATAGCTCCTGTTCCAACCATATTTATTGGAGGGAACCACGAGGCCTCGAATTACTTGGCCGAACTAAAACACGGTGGGTTTGTGGCTCCAAACATCTATTATCTAGGTAGAACAGGGTCTATTTGGTACAATGGACTGAAAATTACAGGAATTTCCGGAATCTATAATGAGCACAACTTTATGAAATTGAATACTGAAAGATTCCCATACCAAGGATCTGCTTTGAGATCTATATACCATTACAAACAAGAAGACTACTTTAAGCTACGATTACTTAACCATACTCCCGACTCTATAGTTGTCTCTCATGACTGGCCAGAAGGTATTTACCAGTATGGTTCTTTACATCAATTACTAAAAAGGAAACCATTTTTTAGGATTGATATAAATAAAGGTGAGTTGGGATCACCTATTCATCGAGAACTACTCAATCATCTTAAACCTGCGTATTGGTTCAGCGCTCATTTACATGTTAGGTTTACTGCCTCAGTTCCTTGGATTGCAAAGAAAAGACAGCCGAGTGGTTCGGTACCACATTCTAAAAAGTCAAGGGTGCTTATTTCAACAGATTGCGATGAAAACAACGATAGCAACGATGTTTTTATAAAATATACCGCCGAAGAACCCATCACTAATATAAAATCTATCACTAACCCTGATGAAATTGAACTAGAGTTAGAAGATTCTTTCAGCGATACTCCAATAGCAAATGAACAGAAAACTAAAGATGTGCGTGAAGTAGATATCCAGTCAGGTAACACAGGTGAAGCAAATAAGGACGAAATTGAACTTGAAATTTCTGACGATGACGATAAGAGCAATAACAACCATGATGTGGAGTTAGAAACCAAGTTACCAGTTAATGAAAATGAAATTAAGCTGGATATAGATGGCTGTGATGCGGAACTGGACACTATAGAAAACATTGTTCCGCCAAACAGGAACAACATACCCTTACCAACGAAGCCTACTCAGTTTTTAGCATTAGACAAATGCCTTCCAAGAAGACAATTTCTTGAGGTTCTCAATTTACCAGAAACAGACAAATTGCATCCATCTTTTGGCAAAACTGATTGCTTGTATCACGATCCGGAGTATATCTGTGCATTGAAAGTGATAGAAAAAAACAGATACAAGTTGCAAGACTTGACGTACGATAATACACTTCACCCATCAGAAACTCTCTTAAAAGAATTATCTGCTGAGATTGATTTGGAGTTACAAAGGTTTAAAGATATATCTAGAAAGGAGTACGATAGACTTTTTAAAGTGAGTTTTAGTTCTTTTGTTCAAACAGCAGACCCTAGAGAGATAAGGTTAAAGCAGTATACCAACCCACAAACAGCTGGTTTTACTTCAAAGTTTGGATTGTAGTTTGTTAATGTTTTCTATATAGCTATTAAAGAATTGATTCCAAAATACGATACGAAAACCACTGCTGTTTTATCCTTTGATTGAATAAAGTTGTTACTGAAGGAAAGTTAAAGGAAAGACCCCAAATCCACATCTATGTAAAGGCATAAGAAGAAATGTTAATAGAACAATAAATAACCATGACTATTTTGGTGTCGTGGTTATTTATACCCGGATATTTGATAACAGAGTAATGACATAAGCAAGAAAATTTTTTGTAGAAAAAATATATTGTTTTATTTGGTTGTAATTTTTCAGCCTTTGAAGAGAAATTATAAAGGGAGTAGTATTTAGAAATATCGATGATCTGTTGAGAAGGATACTTAATACATAACCTTTAAAATATCAGCTACTTACATACAAGATGGCTGTTAAACAATCTGGCACAAAGAGATCTGCCAGTGCATCCTCAAAGGCTCCAGTCGCTAAGAAGACAAAGCTAACCAAGCAGGTTGTTCCAGAACCAGATTCTGAATCCGAATCTGAATCTGAAGATGAATCTACACAACCATCAGAAGATGAAAGTATCTCCGAAGATGTTTCATCAGATGAAGAAGAAATTTCTGTCAAAGCATCTGAATCTGAATCCGAAGATGAGTTAGATAACACGGATAAACCTGCTGAATCAGAAGATGAACTTGATAATGCTGATGAACAAGAAGAGCAAGAAGAAAAGGAGACCGCTGAAAACAAAAAGTCCTCGAAGGAACAACACGATGAACAAAAGAAATTATTGAACGAAAGAAAGTTGAAAAGAAAGGCAGGTGAAGAAGTTCAAAATATTAAGAAATTATGGGAAAAATTAAGAGTTAAGAACCCACCTTTACCAAAAGCTATCAGAGACAAATTATGTGATGAAACCTGGGAATTGTCCAAAGATGTTATTGGTGATTTAGTTTTAAAACATGATGCATCCAGAATTGTTCAAACTTTAGTCAAATACTGTTCTAAGGATAGAAGAGAAACAATTACCTTAGCATTAAAAGGCCACTTTTACAATCTAGCTACTTCTTCATATGGTAAATATTTATTGGTCAAATTATTACATTACGGCTCAAAAGATTCCAGAGAATTGATTCTATCAGAGCTACACGGTAAATTAAGAAAATTAATGAGGCATAGAGAAGGTGCTTACGTTGTTGAAGATTTATACGTTTTGTACGCATCAGCTAAACAAAAGCAACAAATGATCAAAGAGTTCTGGGGTGCTGAATACGCTTTCTTTAGAACCGCAGGTGATGACAAAAATATTAAAGAAACCTGTGCTGAATCAACTGAAAAGAGAAAATTAATCGCTACAAATTTATTCACCACTATCAAAGCATCAGTCGAGAAAGGTTCCACTGGTTTCCAAATTTTACATGCTGCTATGAGGGAATACGTTCAAATCTTTGAAGGTGATGAAGTTAAAGATTTCATTGAATTACTACAAGATCAAGTTGCTGAGTTAGTGCATACTCCAGAGGGCTGTGAAGTTGCTTGCACTTTAGTCGCTAAAGCAAGTGCCAAAGAAAGAAAGAATATTTTGAAAGGTCTAAAGTCACACGCTGAAGCGTTAGTGACTAACGAACATGGTCAAATGGTTTTACAAGTTATTTTCATGACTGTTGATGATACAGTTTTAGTTAATAAGACATTTACAGCTGATTTCAAAGAAAAGATGGGTAAATTAATCATAGACAAATTCTCAAGAAGACCATTTATCTACTTATTAAACGGCTTGGATAAGTCATTCTTTTCACCACAAGTGTTAAAGGAAATTGCAAAATACATGGAGTTGGCTTCCGAAACTTCAAAGAAACCCCAAGAACAAAGAAGACAAGAAATTTTGAAGAATTATTTACCTTCTTTCTATCAAGCTGTCATTGATGCTCCATACGTGGTCTTGAGCGAAAACTTGGGTTGCCAATTCACTCAAGAACTAATATTAAATAACGAATTCCCTGAAGAAGTCAGTGAGTTAAGACCTAAGTTATTAAAAACTATAGTTGAATCTGTTCAAGGTAACTTAACAAGAGATGAACACCTAATAGCTAAACCATTTACTTCAAGATTGTTAAAGACGCTAATGCAAGGTGGTAGATGGAACAACAAAGAAAAGAAAATCAATGTAATTGCAGATATCGGTGTCGGTTACGATTTTACAAGCAAGTTTATGTCTGAAACTTTTGACTTTGGGGACAATGATGATGCCTTAAAGATGTGGATTGAAAACAAACAAAGTTCGTTTGTTTTGGTGTCGGTCGTTGACTCTTGCCAGGCCAATATTAATAACGAGGATGCTGCTAGATTTTTAAGGAACTTGAGTTCTTTAGAAAAGTTTATCAAGAAGCAGGATGAAGATAACAAGGGTGCTCAATTATTAGTAAAGGTTCTCGGTTGAGTCTAAAGAGCTGAGTATTTATATAGTCGACTGTATTTATATATATTTGCATCTCCTAATCATTACCAACTCGTCTCCTTTTTTCAATCACCTCTCAGTTTATAGCTCATGTATTATTTCTCATATATTGTTACATCTGCAATTTTGTCCTTAAAAGATAAATGGTTTTGTTCGCTTTCTATCCCAATTTTATCGGGCTGGTACAATAGGCAGTGCAAAGGTGTAAAATACTATGTCGTGTTTGTGCCATTTCCAAACATCAAATAGACATTTCGATGGCAAATCGCTAGAATTATAAGGCTCTAAATCAACATTAGGTATGGTCTGGATAGTTATTTAAACTTGATCTGCAAAACTCCTCTTTGGTTGAAACATCAATTAACCATTCTTGAATAGATATATTATTGACTCAAACAAGAATTGTCCCTAATTTATCAGTTACACAATGGCAAAAGAAGACTGGGAAAAGTACAAGAAACCAACCGATGAAGGAGATTCAGATAAGAAAGAAGACAACGTTGCACCATTGAGTGAAGGTGATATTCAAGTTTTGAAGACATATGGTGCAGCTCCTTACAATCAATCTATTAAGTTCATAGAAAAGGATTTGAAGGAAGTTGAAAATAGAATAAAAGATAAAATAGGAATTGAAGAAAGTGACACTGGTTTGTCTAGTCCGAACCTGTGGGATGTTGCCGCAGATAGAAAGAGAATGGGCGAAGAACAGCCATTACAAGTGGCTAGATGTACAAAGATTATTAAGTCAGCAGAAGAAGGAGCAACAGAAGAACCAGATGAAAAATCAAAGTATATTATCAATATCAAGCAGATTGCCAAGTTTGTGGTGGGATTAGGTGAAAGAGTTTCTCCAACTGATATTGAAGAGGGTATGAGAGTTGGTGTCGATAGAACCAAGTACGAAATTCAGTTACCATTACCACCTAGAATAGATCCGAGTGTCACGATGATGACCGTTGAAGAAAAACCAGACGTTACGTATAGTGATGTTGGTGGTTGTAAAGAGCAAATTGAAAAATTGAGAGAAGTTGTCGAGTTACCATTGTTATCCCCAGAAAGATTTGTGAAATTGGGTATTGATCCGCCAAAAGGTATATTACTCTATGGTCCTCCAGGTACTGGTAAAACTTTATGCGCCAGAGCTGTTGCCAACAGAACAGACGCCACTTTTATTAGAGTCATTGGTTCTGAATTAGTTCAAAAATACGTTGGTGAAGGTGCTAGAATGGTGAGAGAATTGTTTGAGATGGCAAGAACTAAGAAGGCATGTATTATATTTTTTGATGAAGTTGATGCTATTGGAGGAGCCAGATTTGATGATGGTGCTGGTGGTGATAACGAAGTTCAAAGAACCATGTTGGAGTTGATTACACAATTGGATGGTTTCGACCCAAGAGGTAACATTAAGGTTATGTTTGCCACCAATAGACCAAACACACTAGATCCTGCATTACTGAGACCTGGTAGAATTGATAGAAAGGTTGAATTTTCGTTACCTGATTTAGAAGGTAGAGCCAACATTTTCAGAATTCACTCTAAATCGATGTCTTGTGAACGAGATATCAGATGGGAATTGATTTCTAGATTATGTCCTAATGCCACCGGTGCTGAGTTAAGATCTGTGTGCACTGAAGCTGGTATGTTTGCCATTAGATCAAGAAGAAAAGTTGCTACTGAAAAAGATTTTTTGAAGGCTGTGGAGAAGGTTATTAAGGGTAACATGAAGTTCAGTTCTACAAGTAGATATATGCAATATAATTAAAGCTTTTAAGTACTTTCTATCATTATTACTATCATGGTTAGTTTTCTTATTACCTTCGATTTGTTTCGAATTGTGCTCTTTTGGATACCAAATATGGTTGATAAATAATCTATAATAATGTTTAGTGTGTGTGTTACAATTTAACTTGTAAATGGAGTAGATTAAGAAAAGTAGACAATCTATAAGCATTGCAATATATAAAAGAAGCTATAATACACAGAATAAATATACTGATGGAAAGTAATTTACATTACTCCCACCAACTGCAACAACCCATACCATCGGTCTGACAACTTGCAACCAAAGCAAAAGGAGGTGTTTTCTCTTGCACAACAGCTCCATTTGAATCACTATTCACATCACCGTTAGAATCATTCTGTGCACTAGGGAGATCATTTGCCGAATTATCAGGCCCCTTTGGTTTGACATCCGTAAAGACTTCACCTTCCACCCTGAAATTGATTTTTTCATTGACATCCAAATACAATTTATTTTCTGCATCCATTTCCCAAATCCAAGCATTATCGTCAGGAGAATATTTGGAATTTTCAAACATGTACGATTTTGGAATGAAGATGTCATTGAAGAATTCCATGTTTACTTTTATACCATCTTCAGAACATTTTTCGATCCATCCTGTTAGAACTTCACCAACAAAGGGCTTGAAAACTATGCATCTGAAAGTAACGTTAATGTAGGTTGCCCCATCGCCAGGTTTTAATAAACCATCGTCAAGAGAAATCAGATCCCATATAGAAACAACCAAACCTAGCTTATGGATCACTTTGTTCGCATATTTAATATTAAGCTCACTCTTGACTGCTTCATCTGTAGGCAAATGGAATAGATGGGGTGGGATTCGAAGTAGATCCGATATGGTTGATAATTGGAACATACTTGTACTTGTGCTTGTCTGTGTTTTTTGTTGTTTTCTTTGTGAAGGAGGGGGCTATCTCTTTTTTTGTTGAATTTTTCGTGTGAATAATGCACTATTACAGATATTTTATCCTCATTGAATATAAAAGTTAAGTTCAAAGCATGTAATGATCGAAACCCAGATCAACATCATATATAGAACTGTGTGTACTTTATATAAACCCAATTACAATCAAATAGTCTCGCACAAATTTTTTTCTCCCATATCTAAGGGGATCGCACTACACCAGCTGTTTGCAATGATCGGAGCATTTACCTTTTTTGATTTCATATTGTCTTTAAACCCATGAATAAATGAATGATTGATAAATAATTTAATATGATTATTGAATATAAATATATAAATAAGAATGGATAAAGTTATGAAGAAATTAAAAAATGATAAGATAAATAAACACGGGCATAAGCGACTATATGAAAGACGAAGAGTATTACAAATTACAAATTATAATATTTACTCTTTTGAAAGGCATCTAGTACACTCTCTTAGCAGGTGGAACAGGCTTACATTCGCTTTCATCTAACGTGGTAGCAACAACAGCTCTGTAACCAAGCTTAACGTCATCACCACTGTTTGTTTGCCATGATAAGGTGTGCTTTCTCCATTCAGCATCGTTTCTGTCTGGGAAATCATCTCTAGCGTGAGCTCCTCTGGATTCTGGTCTAGCAGCAGCAGATTCGGCGGTCTGTCTAGCACAAGTTAACAAGTTTTGTAACTCTAAAGTTTCAACTAAATCCGAGTTCCAGATCATAGATCTATCAGTAGTCTTAATGTTAGCGAATTTAGAGTCAATCTTCTTGATTTGGGCAACACCTTCGTCCAGGGTTTCTTGTTGTCTGAAAACGGCAACGTGCTTTTGCATAGATTGTTGCATTTCTAATCTTAAATCGGCAGTGGTAATATCACCATCAGCTTGTCTTAACTTATCCAAGTTAGCAATTGATTCGTAACCAATGTCATCTGGTAGTTCTCTGTGAGGAGTGTTTGGTTTCAATTGATCTCTAATAGTGTGGGAAACCGCTCTACCAAAGACAACTAAATCTAATAGGGAATTGGCACCTAATCTGTTAGCACCATGGACAGAAGCACAAGCAGCTTCACCACAAGCGAATAGACCTTCAACAACAACGTCTTCACCCTTTTCGTTAACGTTAAGCACTTCACCAGTCCACTTAGTTGGAATACCACCCATATTGTAGTGAACAGTTGGTAAAATTGGAATTGGTTCTTTGGTAACATCAACACCAGCAAAAATGTGAGCAGTCTCAGAAATACCTGGTAATCTTTCCTTCAAGACAGATGGTGGCAAGTGCGATAATTGTAAGAACATGTGATCTTTCTTTGGACCAACACCTCTACCAGCATTAATTTCCATAGTGATGGCTCTTGAAACAACATCTCTTGAAGCCAAATCCTTAGCAGTTGGAGCATATCTTTCCATGAATCTTTCACCTTCAGAGTTAACAAGGAACCCACCTTCACCTCTTGCACCTTCAGTAATCAAACAACCAGAACCGTAAATACCGGATGGGTGGAATTGCACGAATTCTAAATCTTCTAATGGTAAACCAGCTCTTGAAACCATAGCGTTACCATCACCAGTACAGGTGTGAGCAGATGTACATGAGAAGTAAGCTCTACCGTAACCACCAGTGGCAATGACAGTCTTATGCGCCTTGAATCTATGTAAAGTACCATCTTCTTGATTGTAAGCAATAGCACCGACACAAGCACCGTTATCCATCAATAAATCCATAGCAAAGAATTCAATGAAATAATGGGTATCATAAGCTAAAGATTGACCGTACAAAGTATGCAACAAAGCGTGACCTGTTCTATCAGCAACGGCACAGGTTCTGTAAGCTTGACCACCGTGACCGTAATCCTTTGATTGACCACCAAAAGCTCTTTGATAAATTCTACCTTCCTTTGTTCTTGAGAATGGTAAACCGTAATGTTCTAACTCAATAATGGAATCAGGAGCCTCTCTAGTCATGTAGTGAATAGCATCTTGATCACCTAACCAATCGGAACCTTTAACGGTATCGTACATGTGCCATCTCCATTCATCTTCATGCATGTTACCTAAAGCAGCATTAATACCACCTTGAGCAGCGACAGTATGGGATCTAGTTGGAAATAGCTTGGAGATACAAGCAGTCTTGTAACCATCTTGGGCCAAACCGAAAGCAGCTCTTAAACCAGCACCACCAGCACCAATGACTAAACAATCATATTCATGATCAATAATATGGTAGTCTTTGGCCATGGCAGAAGCAGCAGTCTTACCATTCAAGTTGTTGAATTTGGTAATAATTTGCTTGTTAACAGCAGAAGTTGAAAACAATCTTTTAGAAGCTGTTGTTCTCAAGGATTTACTTAATGAAAGCATTGTTGAGGTAATTTATTCAATGTGTAAAGATGGAGAAACTAATAAATTAATAAATTGATTAATTGAGCAATACTCAAACAAAAAAGTAGTAAAGGTTCACTTTGATATGTTTTGATATATGGAGAGATGTGTACAATTGGACAAGGGAGAGAGACAGAGAGAGAGGAAGAGAGATGCCAAAGAGTAAGAAACCATCCAACCACCATTCAGGATATGCAATTTTTCGTCTTTGATCCTGGAGAAGATGAAGCAAAGAAAAATATTACGTCAGCGTGAAACAACCGGAGAATTCACGGGTTTCTCACCTGTGACTGACCAATGAGAACGCGAGAATTGGTCACCGAGACGGACGCGTCGGATACAGACCAACGCGCTTCCGGGAGCGGGGGGTAAAGAACAGGATAACAATTAACTGGTGTAAGGTGTAAAAAGGGTTTCAAGCCGATGGACGCGACGATTTATTGCGGGAGATCGGATGTGGTGTGAGGGAAGAAGGCAGCTGTTAGTCCCCCTCCTTTACCCCCCTTCCGGTCATACTAACTCTATACACAGCCGTAAAAAAACCTAAACCCTCTCATTCATTTAGAAAAGACTATAAAATATAGTATAAATGATGTAAGACATCCCAATCATGATAATGGCGTATATACATGCCAAGCCAAAAAAAAGAAAAAATAATAAAAAAACAAAAAACTAAACAGCAGGTATGATGGATAGATTAAACTGTCTTGTAGCCGAAAACCCTTGTATCAAATCTAACAACCATAGCAGTAACATTATCAGTAGTCATATTCTTCATAGCATGACTAATGAGTACATCGCTTGCTTTATAAGGATCTCTAATGTCTCTAACAAGTTCAACAGCTTCTTGGTCAGTGCAAACATCCCATAAACCATCACAAGCAATAATCAAAAACTCATCCTCTTCATTCAATTCAGTGGATGTAGTGTATGGAGATCCAATAACTAAGCTTTTCATGTAAACGTCACCTAAAGATCTCGTAACGGCAAGAACACCGTTCACTCTATTCTTTAGCATTATCCCTCCACTATCAACAATTCTTTGTTGTTCTAGTTTATCCGAAGACTTATGATCATATGATAATCTGATCGCTTTACCATTTCTGCACAGGACTAATCTTGAATCGCCAACGTTGGCTGTATAGATCATTCGTTTATGTTTTTTTGTAGGTATGAAATCAAATGGACTTGTTTGTGGATCGAACCTTCTACCTCCATCTTCTTCTCTTACAGTTTCGTTTTCCTTTTCATCAATTTCTTCTTCCCAACGTAAAACTGCAACGGCAGCAGTACACCCACTAGGCCCCTTAACATCCTCTTCTAATCGTGCATCAACTTCCAGAAATGTATTGTTTAAATTCACCCTTAAATCCAAGCTATCATTTTCCATGATTCTCTCTACCAAGATATTGTGCAAATGAGATCCACACCATCTCGCTGTTTGTTTACCCGCATGTCCATCAAAAACGGCAAAATAACCCCAATCCAATCTTTCTGCAAAATTGGCAACGTATGTATGAACATCTTCCATGGTTGGCCTGTATTTGGGGTTCTTGTTTTCAGAAACTCCAACATTGAAAGAAAGTCTCTTGCAAGGACCTGTGACTTCAGTATTGTCATCTTGGTGATTGGATCGCAAAAAATCTTGAGACCGCCTTCTTATGAAACGTATGACATTTCTAGGTGATGTAGATAAGCCGAACGGTATTGATGCGTGGTTGTTGTCGTCCTTGTCTTGATTTAAAGTTGTGGAATCCAATTGATCACCAGACATTCTTTATATTTCTCCTTGAATATAGTTATGTTTTCTTCCACTAATGGTTGTACAATTACGTATAAATAACGATCTTGTTTCAATTTTATGGCGAAACAAATGTTCGATAATATTTCACAATTTTGATCCTAGATTAATGTGTATAATATATCTTTCTTAATTCTTTTTTTGTCCAACTGATTTTTGTTAAACCAATAGTTATCCTATTAATTGTTTTGTAAGTCAACCTGATGTTTGCTTGCCTGGATAGTAATGTAGCGGCGAAAGGTAGACTAACGGGTTTGTAGGACTTACGCGCAAGTATCTTGCTTTTATGTACATTTTATTTCTACGTGGAGTTGGAATATATGTAAATCATTCCTGGGTGGTCATCCTGGTTCGGTCAGACACGCCTTTCTGATGGTTTTAATTTTTTTTTAACCTGAGCCATGTTTACAAAAGTTGATGGATCAGTCTGATGAAACACTTTAGCAAAACATTTATTATTTTAGCTGTAGAGATATTGAATGGCTAGTATTAAGTCACACAATTTAGGAACATGCTCAATTTTGAATTTCTCTACTCCTGGATCAATCTATTTGAGTAGTTGTAAATGCTCCCAGAGATTAAGTTGAAGAAGCAAAGAACTGGGAAATGAGTTCTACCTTAGAATTCAGTATTTACAATTTTGATTGCCTTTTCTTAGTATAAAGTGGCAAAAAAATAGGTAAAAGGATGACATACAATCCACTTATCTGAAATATGTGCATTCGGTTTTTGAAATTTTCACAATCTTCATAAATCTCAAATACTCTAGGAATTGTGGGAAACTGCAGTACGGTGGATGGCCTAACCTCATCTTTAATATACTACGATCATAATCATCTGAGAGCTCCGATTGATTTTTCTAACAACTGAAAAACACACTTATAAAATAAAAATAGTTTACTTTATACAATTAAACATAGAACAATATCACTATAGATATAATCCTTCCAAATTCTCCTCCACTTTGTTCTTTAATACTCTCTCCTTAGCTTGTTTGAAATCATCTGCAATAACTTGCATTCTTCTTTCCCTCAATGCTAACAAACCAGCTTCAGTACAAATGGCTTTAATATCTGCACCCGATAGATCGTCTTTAGTACCAACCAACTCATCTAAATTCACATCAGCAGCGATATTCATTTTTGATGTATGAATAGTTAAAATCTTCTTCTTCGTGTTGGCATCTGGGTGTTCAAACAAAATCTTACGATCAATTCTTCCCGGTCTAATTAACGCCGGATCCAAACTTTCGATCTTATTGGTGGCCATAATAACTTTAACATCACCTCTATCATCAAACCCATCCAATTGATTCAATAATTCCAACATTGTTCTTTGAACTTCTCTTTCACCACCAGATGTTGATTCGTATCTCTTTGTACCAATTGCATCAATTTCATCAATGAAAACAATAGATGGTGCATTTTCAGAGGCAGCTTTAAATAATTGTCTCACTAATCTTGGACCGTCACCCAAATATTTTTGAATCAATTCAGAACCAACAACTCTTAAGAAACTTGCACTTGTTTGGTTTGCCACAGCTTTAGCCAACAGAGTCTTACCTGTGCCCGGTGCACCGTACAATATAACACCCTTCGGTGGTTTAATGCCCATTTCTTCGTATAATTCTGGATGTGTTAATGGTAATTCAACAGCTTCTTTAATTTCTTGAATTTGTGTCTCTAAACCACCGATATCTGCATATGACTCAGTCGGGGATTTGTCCATCTTCATGACGTTAACCATTGGATCGGCATCATCTTGTAAAACACCAACAATGGAGACAGTTTTATGGTGTAACAAAACCTGACAACCAGGTTCTAACAATCCTTTGTCAACAAAGGATAAGATAGAAACATAATATTCAGGACCACTTGAAGATGAAACAATTGCATGATCATCGTCAATAATTTCTTCAAGAGTACCTATTGACATTGGAGTACCTCTGATCTCTTCAACTTTCTCTCTTTCTTCAGCTTGTTTTTGTTCTGTAGGTTGTAATAATTCTTGGTTTGTAACAAATTCTTCTTCTAATAATAGGTGATCCTTGATTCTTTCCAATTTCAATAGTTTTAATTTACATCTAGTGTTTGGCAAAACAGATGGCAATTTAGCACTGTTAGCCGGCCCCTTTCTCTTTTTCTTACCAAAAGCTTTAGACTGCACTGGTGGTTCATACTTTGGCTTTTCCTTTTTCTTATCTTGATCTTTCTTTCTATTGCCGGATGGCATGGAAGCGTCTTGACCCTATAATGTATAGTCAGATTAAATATTAAGTGTTAGTACTATTATTCTCATTGTAATTAGTTATCCTAATACTCAATTGAAATTGGAGAAAGCCTGTAATGTGATTTGAGTGCTTACCATTTCGAAATATGTGTGATTGGTATAATTGAACTGTTGACACGCAAAAGTTTATTTACTCAAGGGAAAATCTATAATCAAGTGTAAAATCAACAACGAGCTGTTCTCTTCAATCAATATATTGAATTGTTTGTTTTGCCACCCTCAAGCTTCTGTAAACGAATTCAAACCAAAAAAACAGACCGAGTTTTAAAATTGACAGAAAATCACGGTTGTATCAACAACACAAAAGAGGAGCGAAGTGTTTAATATAATAAGCGGTAGGGTAAAAGGGGTACGTTTCCTTCCTTTTTGATACATATTTTTTAAGGGCTGATGCTATTAAGCAAGTACTTTCAATTACCAAACACACAAAGGACATACATATAAAGTAAAATAGAAATGTTTTAGGCAGAAATGAGGTCATATTCAATCATAATGTTCTTGATCAAAGACTTACCCTTGATATCGAATAACATGAAAGTTTCACAAGCAAACTTAATTCGGTTTGTTGCAACAACATTTGCGGCAACTGCAGCATCAAAACCAGCCTTATCGTTAAAAAATGATAGTTTAGCACCGGCTTCTTCGACAGTATAAGTAGAGTTTAGAGCTGGTAACTTGAAACCTTCTGGAACTGGTGTGTTTAACATTTTATGTAAAGTCACAACTGGAACGGTCATTTCATCAACACCACTCAAACCTAAAATGGTATTCTTTCCGATCATAGCAGCAATACAAATAACGGTTTTGATTTCGTAAGCCTTGTAGTACTTGTGAATATCAACAGTCACACTGTAACCATAGTTGGTGTCCAATGAAGATTTAACATAAATGGATGGGTCTAAGTTAACTTCTAAATCATCGACGTATGGGGAGATAGCAACACAGTTAGCTTCAGCAGCTAGAACCGCCTGCTCTAAAGAGTGAACAACAGTACCTAAACACTTGATTTTTTCTTCGCTTAATTTTTTAGCGGCTTGCATAGTTTCCCAAGTAGTTGCTAATTTGATGATAACTTTTGATCTATCAACACCTATTTCTTCATAAGCCGCAATAATACTTCTAGCATCGGCGATGGTACCTTCAGTATTGCGACATAAAAGAGGGGTAACTTGTGATAGAACACAGCCCTTGATACCTTTCAATTGGTTTCTGCCAGTGATAGCAATCGAGTAAAAGGCAACTTGATCAACAAAAGCATTAAAGGAGTCATCGGATGATGATGATGGAGTGGAACCAAGCTTCTTCTTTGCCAATTCAATAGCTTCTAAGACAACTTGTGGGTGGATCAACCAATTATTAAAACAAATGGCTTGGTTAGAGGTGGCATTTAAAAATTCAATATCGAAGGTGTTGGCAAAGTAATCTCTGTCTTCCTCAGCCATAGTGTCTAATGACATTGCAGTGTATTTGGCGACTTCATCATAGATGGAGTTTGGGATCTTTGCGTGTTGAACCATTGTGAGTACTTGTTCTTCTTTATTTAGAATTTATTGATTTTTGTCGAAATCTTTCAATCTGAATATACAACAAATAAAAACATAGATATATTATGTACAAGATGTATAAAGGGATGTGATTGGGTATTTATATATACTCAGATATATATAAAGTTATTATACACTTACTTACCTTACACCAAACAATCTGAGAAGATGGAATAAATCATAAAAAAACCTGGGGAAATTTGCCGAATGCGGGAAGTCTACGGCCGCTGCACCTGAATCAACATGGCGGGTGGGTGGAGTTCCGGCGGAAAACTTCCTAGTTGGGATAACTACCGCTCCTCCATAAAGACACCAAACCTATAGAGCTCTGAAACAAACGCAACGGTCGGCTTGTCACAAGGAACAAACACCTCTTGGTTAGAATTGAAATGATACTTGATTTGAGTGTATAGATTAGGTTCTTTATTCAAAATGAATGGAACGTTGAGCAAAGAAACAAGGGTGCCAGATAGATATTTATGGGTAAACAACTCCAAATTGGCCTTTTCATCAAAGGACAATCCCATATACTCATGCTCATGGACACTCATATCATTACTACTTGATGTTTCTTTTATCTCCTCAAACGATTTAATTAACTTTTCAAGCTCAATTTTATAAACAACATTGGCAGTTTTCTTCAAATATCCTACAGGTTTTAAAGATTGTTCAATACCAACCAGGTGAATCTTTTTCAATTCCACATGGTCTTCCTCAGGTTTACCGTCTTTATTTAAAGTATTGAAGATACCAAGGTTCAAAGGATAATGGTTCACAATTTCGCGAGCAAGTTTTTGACCTCCAAGTCTAGGTACTAGTAAATTTGTATACTTCAATTCTGGCCTTATACTGTTCTCCACAATGTGCATTGGAACCAAAAAATTTCTTGATGTCACTATCCGGCATAAATATGCCATTCTTGATGGCGCCTGTAATTGCAATGCATAAATATTGGTGTTTAAATCCGGATAAGATTGAATTCTTTGATCTGGACCTAGCCCTTTTCTTTTGGAAATCCATTTCGAAGGCACTTGGAAAACTGGAGATTGGCCCACTTCGTTTAGATCAAATGATACAGGTTTGGGGCTCTTTCGAGGGGTAATTTTGGAGATTAACGATTTGGCAAACTTCATTAGCTTTTATGTCGACGCTGTTAGTGTAAATTATTGCTGATGTGGTTTGTACTTCTTTTAGATCCTTTCCAAACTTACAGTATATTGGAAATCCTATTAATGAGAAGTTTCAAAACTCGCAATAAATACAGTGTAATTTTTTTCCTTGTGTACGATCTCAAAAATTTCCAGATTCTTTTTTTCAAGAAACATCATCATCAAGTAGTATCAATTTCTTGGGGTAGTTTTTTCACAAGGCCATCGTTTCCCCTTGTTTACTACATAATCCCCAATTACTCCTGTTATAACTAAAGATACCCATTCACCCAAACAAAAGATGTTTCTTCCAAGACTAATAACGAAAAGGGTAATCTCTACATTTCAAGGAATACGCTACTTTTCAAAAGAACATTTGGCACCAGTTGATGCATTCAGAGAAGCCATGTCTTCTTTCGGATCACAAGGTAAGTTGCTAAACTAACCCTAAAATTAGATTCGCAAAATGGAAAATATTAGTATACTAACATTGAATGCCTTTACTGATGTAGCAATGATCTTAACTGCTCCATTTTATGGAGTTGCAAACGCATCAAAATTCCACGGCATGACTCTTTCTTCTGTATGTTCACTTACAGTCAACCCTGAACCATTAATCCAATTCAACCTCCAAGTCCCATCAAAAACATCTGAACAATTACACCAGTACAAATACCTAGCATTGCACATCATGAAACCAACACAGGAATCTGTTAACTTAGCAAGGGTGTTCAGTAAAGGTATCAAAGTTAAGAAATCAACTAATGGAGAAGTTGAATACACGAGACCGTTTGAAGGTTTAGATAAGTCCGAATGGGACATTTACGACAACGGGAGCCATCCACCATTGTCTATGAATCCAACGCATGATAACTTGTTTATTGATAACATTAATTTAAATATACCAATATTGACGAAAAATTCAGAACGAATTTTGATTTGCGAAAAATTTAAAGTTTTTCAAGTTTACAATCATGAAATATGGACTTGCAAAGTAAAAGATATTTTGATCAATGATAATATGAAAGTTGATAAAACTGGTGGATTATTGTACTTTAATAGACAATTCCATACTATTGGAAACCCTTTGAAAGATCAAACTAATAAAAAGTGACGAGATAGATGATTTTGGTTTGCGCATTTTCCCCATTTTTACTTATTATAAAATTGAAACACCCTTTGCATTGTTTATAGGTTTTTTTTTCTTTCTTTCGTTTGCTTTGGCGTTAATTACTCATATTAATTCCTGTACATTATTCTAAACACCACTTATTTCTTTCTTCAATCCAGTAAAATTAAGAACTGTATACATTATATTTTCGTCATGTCATATCATATCATACACAGGTAAAACAACTTACATATTAAGGGTGCATAATACCTCAACAAAAGTCTTTAAAGCGCATTCTGCCACTCCCTTTTCATCTGTTTCTCAAACTTACTTATTTCAACCAACAATTGAGAAAATCTTTCCATCCGTTGATTACCCCTGGTTTTCCGCTTATCCTGCCTAAACTTAATCTCAGCAATTTTGAAATGTTCTATTTCTTCTTTAAACTTATTAATATCATTCAAAATCTTAGCTTTTTTGTTGAGCAGTTTTTCTTTTTTCTGAACTAGAATATTTCTATCATTGGCTAAGCCTTTAATAACCTTCAGTTGTTCATTCATCTTGTCATTATACTGATTTTCAAAAGCTTGTAAAGCTCGGAATTCAGATTCAAAAGCAGTTTTCTCATCAAGGTATCTTTCATCAACTTCAGCTTGTCTATAACGTAAGGTTTCGGATTCAGAAGAAATGTTAGTGAGTTCTAATTCTGACTTAGCAACTGCCTGTCTCAAAGATTCAACTTTCTTGTAGTTTCTGCTTTCATCAGTCAGATTAGATCGATTGTTCAAGTTTTCAATTTCTGTCTTTAGTGCTGATGACTTCTTTCTCCAATCAGCTTTCAACTTCTTCAGTTTCAATTTTTCACGCTCAATTGCAGCTTGAGTAGTCACCACCGAATCTTGGAGGGTTGCCAGTGGAGTTGATGGCTTGGATTCAGTTAAAATCATGTTCTTATGAATGGTACTCACAGTTGTGGTAGCTAATAACTCCTGTTCCATTTTGTCGTTAACATTTATAAAATCAATGTCGTACTGTGATAATGGACTCAACCCGCTAACGATGACCAATTCCCTACCGTACAACCCACGAGGAGATGTTTGATCCCATTCAATACCATTCACTCTAACGAGTAACTGTTGAACACTGACATTACGTAGCTCAAAAGCAATTGCAGTTTCACCAGTGTACCAAATGAAACATTGTGCTGAACTTGTGAACGACCTAGTAAAATCATCATTTCTTCTACCTGTTGTGACCAATGCGTTGTTTTGATAATATTCGCCTGAGTATAGGTCCTGACTTCCAAACATTGTCTTAGCTGCAGATACAAATGACCAAATTGGTTGTTGAGCTTTACTTCCCATGTATTTCATTTTTTTCTCCAAATAAGGGTTCAGTTTATTATTCAGCGATGCTGAAAAGGACCCTGACGGACTTGGTGTGAACGAAGATGGTGTTGCAGAAGATGAGTTTGGAGAGTTTAATGAAGGGAACAAAGCGACACGACAGTAATTCTCAAAGTTTTGAGCAACCACTAACGTTGTTGATGAGATGTCATTCATATTGAGAATTTGATGATCCATTGGGAAGGATGCTGGCGCTGAATCATTGGAGTCTTCCTCTTGTTCATCTTCAGGTAAAATATCATGAGAAGGCATGCTAATTTCATCGGCGAGCAACACCGATGGTAGTTTGGATTTAGAAATTTCAGGGGAAATAGTTATAGGTTTAATATGATGAGAGGTAGCTCGGATTGACATTGATTCATTTGTCTTTTTCAATCCAGAGTTAGGTTTGTTTGGGGTACCCCCATTGTTATTATTGTTGTTAATATGTAGACGAGAAGGAATAGAGACGGCTGTAAATTTGTCCAAAGACTTTGATATGTTGCTGAAAATGACCACTTTTTTAAAAAGAGGATTTAAGTTATGCATGATGGTATAAATAGATAATGTCGTGTATACAAATTCAATTAGATGTTCAAAACCAAAAACAATTCGTGATGTACTGTTAATCCTTGTAAGCGATAAGTGATATAACAGAAGCTTTAACGGCTTCTTCGGGTATCGCAGAAATGATGAATATATAAACTCAGACGGAACTCTATCCAATGAGATTGATCCATCAGATTCTTGGATCATTATGGACATGTGTCCAATTGCAAACCTTGTAGCGTTTTCAATGAAGAGAATCAAAAGTGTGGAGATGAGTCCATTCAGAATGTATCTTTGTTTTGTGGATGCCAGGTTTGAGGCAATAAAAGCCTTTGCCAACAAATGTGTATAATCCAGTAAACCTGGGCTGATAAACAGCATCCCAATAGCAATTATGAAATCAAATGCAAGGTAACTCATCACTGAGATAAGAGTTTTATTTGAGGATTTATTGAGTGGATCATTTATAGCGCTGTTGTTTACAACTATGCTTGTGTCTTGTATGTGCAAACCATTCCATTTGTGTTTGAAGAATAAAGATAACGTTGATCCCACAAGTTTAGATGAACCTAGTGATATATATAGACAAATAAACAAAACACTGAGCCAACTCGGTAGTATGGTGAAAATTGCAAGGATTGCCACTGTATCAGTGAGAGGATATGCTGGAATCACAGCCGTTGAAGAGGAGTATGAGGATGATGATACCGAGGTGGAGATTGATGGGTTGGATCCCGATACTGGCTCCATTGTGTTTGATAACCCCTTATTGGATGATAAATGCAATATTAGATTGAAAATAACGAAGTGTAGTTGTTAGCGTATTGGGGATTTTGATTTTTGTTTTGATATGAAATAATCTTCAATGGATTTGTACAGGACAAAAAGATTCAATTATCCCGAGCATTGATCGATCGAAGCTTGGGATTTTCAGAACTAAATTGGCACGCAATTACGTTAGCAAACATTGACGTTTTGAGGCCAATCGACGTTGGCAACGCCTGGCAGTAATTTTTCTTTGAGCACGTGACTTACTATTAGTCTCGACCAGTTCATAACATTCCTTTTAAGTAACCAAATAAATACATACTGTTTTCTTCTTTTATCAAGAGGTGCTACTATAATTATTACAGAGACACCAGTGCAGCAACACTTCTTAAAAATGTCTTTACAAGCTATCAAATTTGACGAAACAACCTGCAAATTAGAAATCTTGAACCAGCTTTTGGTGCCATATCAAACCAAATTCATGAGCATCTGTTGTATGGCTCCATCTGATAATGATTGCTCATTCTCTGGATATGATGCTATCAAGGGGATGTACACCAGAGGTGCTCCTGCTATTATGTTAGTTGGTTGTTTCTCAATTGTTGTGGAATTGAACCAAGTTATTAACAAGGGTATCAACCCATACGGCTATGATTTGAACAATTTCTCAAAGTTCACTGAAAAGCTATTGGCTAGAATTGATTATTTAATCAAATCCAGACCAACTGCTGTTAATCTATTGAATGGTTGTAATGAAGTCAAGAAGTTAATTGTTGTTGCAACCAACGCGTCTGATCTTTTTGAATCAATCAAAACTTTCAGTGTCAAGTTGTACAAAGATGACTTACAATCCAATCACTCAATTGGTGCCAATGGTGTCAAATACATATACGATGAGCTTGAAAAGGAAGGATTTGAAGGGAACTTCTCAGTTCTAACAATCTGTAATACCGGATCATTGGCCACTTCTGGTTATGGAACTGCTCTTGGTATCATTAGATCATTACATGCTGAGTCTCAAAGTAACATGATTTCCAAATTCAAGATGTCCCACGTTTACGCTTGTGAAACAAGACCATATAATCAAGGTGCAAGATTAACTGCTTTTGAACTGGACTACGAAAAAATCCCATTCAGTTTGATCTCCGATAGCATGGCAACATTTTTAGTTGATTCATTAGACAGACAAATCCCAAACAGAGGTTTTGCCGATATGGCACCAGTTAAGTTCATTATTGTTGGTGCTGATAGAATCGTGAAGAATGGTGATTTGGCAAACAAGATTGGAACTTTCCAACTCTCACTAGTTGCTTCACAATACTCATCTGTTAAATTTATCGGTGCTGCACCAAGAACTACCATCGATCTCAATACTGCAACTGGTGACGATATTGTCATCGAACAAAGACCAAAAAATGAATTAACTGAAATAATGGGTGGTCAAATTTCTAAGCAAGGTGAATACGTTATTGAAGAAAACCTCGTCAAATTGACCAATGTCAAATTGGCCCCACAAGGCATCGATACTTGGAATCCGTCATTTGATGTCACACCACACAGAAACATCGATTGTATTGTTACTGAAACTGATTATATTGCGAAGGACACTAATGGTGAGTTTCATTTAGAATAGTAACTGTATTTTTTGAAATGCAGCAATAAATTAATAATACCTTTTCTTTCTGCTTCATTTTGTGTATTGCAACAAACAAACCTTACACATACTTTACCAAGTATCCGTAAAAGCTAATATTCAGAAAGTCAATATTCAATCTTATTGGAATAATAAACATACATACAAGTTCAAATTTAAGATAAAAAGGAAGTTGGAAGCTCATTTTGCTGTCAAAATAAAAACATGAAAAACTCAAACTAAAAATAATAAAATAATAAACTAATAATAATAAAATAATAAACTGATAATAATAAAATAATAAACTGATAATAATAAAATAATAAACTAATAATAATAACAATAAAACTCAAAATAGAAAACAAAAAAACACTGTAAAGCGGAAACATTTTAAGTAAAAAGCAAACAAAACAAAAGTATTCATTATGTTAAATCATCTAAAAACCGCCATTACCAAAACCCATACCAGTATCTTGGAAACCAAGTCTTGGAGTTGGAGCAGAAGCACCGGAACCATTAGTCAACATCAATCTTTGGCCCAATATTGGCTGTTCGTCTTCTTCTTTAATCTCCTTAGCTTGTCTTTCTTTCAAATCCTTATATAATTCGTTGACTTTATCTTGGTTTTCTTTAGCAACAGAGATCTCGTATGGCTTGATGTAATCACCCAAGTTGTTCAACCACGATAATTCCAGAACAATATCGTAAGGAACTAAGTGGTAACATGAGAACAAAGTCGCAACAAAACATTCCTTGTTACCAGTTTCAACAAAGTAAGTTAATAACTCAGTAGCAACCTTCACATTACCAGAGATGGCAGCTGTTTCGATAGCGTCAGACCATAATTTATCAGTCTTCAATAAAGAAATAGCCTTATTCCATTTCTTGTTGTTTCTGTAGATGATAGCAGCAATTTGTCTGAAGAAGATCAGATCATGTTTTTCTAATCTTTCAGCTAAACCAATGTGATCAAACTTGTCATGAGCATCAATAACGGATCTTAGAGACTTGTAATCTTCTTCTTCAATTAACAAATCATGGTATGCTTGGTTAACGACAGAGTTGTTCTTTTCTAAGATCGAAATTAAGAATGGCTTCACTAATGGCAAGTTATCAGATTTTTGGAAAATCTTAACAACCCTTGGTAAGTCCAATCTTGGAATTAGAACAGACAATAAATCAGTCAACAAAGTTGGGTGTAAGTTGACATAGAAGTTAATAGCCTTGTAGTAAATTTCCAAGTTAGCAACCTTGACAACAATTTCTTTGAATGAGGAGTGTTCGAAAGCAGACTCGGATCTTTCCATCATAGCTAGAGCAGCATTGTCCCATTCATCATAGTGACAATACAAAAAGATTAACTCAGGCCATAAATGTGAATCTTCACAGGCTCTGATAACCTTTGGGATGTTTAATCTTGACCAGAATAGCTTCAAATGTTCCATAGTCTTTGATGGCTCGTACTTGGTATATAAAATGGCCAATTCAGTGAACATACCCATATGCGCTCTTTCTAATGACAAACCGGTTTCAAATAATGAGATCAATTGTGAGAAGTAACCGTTATATTCGTATTGAACAACTAATTCGTCTAATTCTTCAGCATGAACAATCAAATTTAGACCACACATTTGTGCTAATCTAAACTCCTTGTTTTCAATACAAGCTTGGTTAACTTGCTTCCAAACCTGAGTATTTGATGCTTTTCTAGCACAGTCGACAGCAGATTGGTAATCCTTCAAGTAAACTAAAGTCGAAGCCAACTTGGAGTAGTTTGAAATGTTTGAGAAAATTAATTTAGCAGCTTCGTAGTTACTGTCAGAGTATAGTTTATCACCAATAGTGTCTAAATCAGCAACGTTTGATAGTTGCAAGAAATTGTTGATATCACTTAGCTTACCTAAATTAGCATATGCGTTGATAATCGCACCATCAATCTTCGGTTCTCTTAAAGTTTGTCTCGACATCAATAAGTATGGAAGTAATTCCTCTTCTTTCCCAGCATGTTCAGCGATATCAATAACTTGGATGTAATTAGATGGATCATTGGCCTTTAAGTATGATTGAATGGATTCTGGAATTCTCAAACCATTTAATTGAGCAGCACCCAATTGTGACCAGATTTCTGGCTTATCCAATTTTTCGGCATAATCTTCGCCCCTATCTAATGACATGATGTCTTCAACAAGAACCTTCATAGCCTCAGAGTATTTTTCAAACTTATCATAAATTTCAAAGGCTTCTTCGTTTAAGCCACTTTCAATACATAATGGAGCAACTTCTTCTGGATCATAAGCATCAATCTTTTCGATGTAAGAGCTGACTCTGCTCTTGTCAACCTTAACAGCAGTTAGGATCAATAGAGCTTGTAATGATGGGTTGTCATTGAATGGAGATGGTTCTAAGATAATCTTTTCTAGTAACTCAATCAATTCACTTGGTAAATCATTTTCCATGAATGCCTTAACGGCGATAGAAATTGGAGTTGGATCTTCCAACTCTGGAATGGCAGTGGAAACAACTTGATCAATTAGCTGTCTACGGTGCATGTTTTCGTCGGATAAGACAGTAGCCCATAATGATAGATCAGATCTCTTCAATAGATATCTAGCTTGGTACTTATACATGGAATTTTCATTGGTGATCTTGACTAACTCAGCATCGTTTAAACCTTTATCATAAGCAATATAAGCCAAGTATGGATCTCTCTTTTCACAGTACTTACCAACAACTAAAGTATCATATTGTTCATTTTCAGTCAAAAATTTTTCAGGGTTGTTGTTTGAATCAATGTAAATCTTGGCTAAAGTGTCATAAGCAGCCTTATCGGTGGAACCAGATTGTAAAGAAGATTCTAAGAATGGTAGTAAAATTTTCAATCTGTTTCTCTTTTCAACTTCTTCACACAATTCAGCAATTGGAACTTGACCTAGAACTGATTGTAATAATGATTTGATGATACTTTCATCACAATCAACATCTAACAAACCGGCAATGACTTGAGGTGTTTTTGATGGGTTGACTTGTTGAACGTAAACTTCAATGAACTTGAAGAATTGGTTCTTGTATAAGTACAAGACTAAATCATGAACAAAGTTGTATCTATCACAGACAACGATCAATGGTAGTTGATCCTCTAACTTAGCTTCCTTCAAAAAGTTTTTAACCTTCTCACCGTTATAAACGTTGTTGTCTCTAACAACTCTTTCAATTTCCTTAACTTGACCCAATTTAGCAGCACATTGGATGTATTTTAGAACAACTTCGGAATCTTGAGTAACATTGACAATTGAAGCTAAGTAGTAGTACAAACCTTCACTGCATTTGAAATCTTCGAAAATCTTGATTAAAGTAATTGGACCAATTAATTCGGAGTACTTTGTTGCAACTTGAATAACAACTTGTAAGTTTTGAGCCATATTACTAGATAACATTTCTCTTAAACATGTCACTGTTTGTTCTATGTTCAATTTACCAAAGTAGGCAACCAACCAATCAACCGGTAAATTGCTTGAATGAGCAATAACTCTCTTGATATCCTTAATATCTTCGTAATGTTCTAAGGCTCTTTGATATAAACCAGCCTTCTCACATAATGCTGCAATGGTTGGTTTATCGTAGTGAGAGAACATGGCATTACCTAATATAGCATCGGCAACTTGAGGAGCGTGCAATAAGTTAACTTCAAGCAATCTAGTTTGCAAGTGGCCTTCAGATGGCTTATCGTCTTTCAAAGCATCCAATAAGAATGCAGTACCTTGTTGAATGTAATTTTGAGATAAGAAGATATCAGCAATTTGTTGAATGTCTAGATCTGGTTGGGTTGTTAACAATTGAGTAGAAAACTCAGCAGCTTTATCTGGGTCGACTCTCAAAATGTTCTGAATCAAAACAGTGAAGTTTGGATGGTAGTTAGCAGTTTCACAGTATGGCAAGATCTTGTCAAATTGCCCTAGTTCTCCTAGAGCAGTGACAACCTTGGATGGAACTTCAGATTTGTAGTAAACAGCTAATGCCATTGGAGTGTTGAATGGCTTAATCAAATCACCCAATTCTTCAGAATAATCTAATTTGTCTTCCTTTAAGTATTTTTCAAGGGTTTCAACTCTGTTTTGCTGTAATAATGGTCTAACCAATTCCAAAGTTTCAAACTTATTCAATGCTCCTCTATCTAATAAGTACACTAAATATTGTAAAATTGGAGCTGGCTGGCCTTGTTGTGCAGGTAGTGCTTTCAATCTTGAAATAGTGTCTGGAGTTCTCAATTGAGCAGAAGAAGCAGCAATCTTAACAGCAGATTGATAATCACCTGTTGCAATGAATTGATTGAATTGTTGAGAGAACAGGGATTCAGCGCCTGGTAATCCACCTCTGGAAGCCAAATTTAAAGCTAATTCAACATCTCCCAAGTTTTTCAAGATATAAGGAATGATTCGATCGGTTGAAATTTCAACAGCTAGAACTGAACCGGATCTGTTAACAGTAATGATACCAGAACCTTGGTTGAAGTTAGTGGCAGTGAAAATTGGATCTGAGGAAATTCTGTTCAAGAAGATCTTTTTCCCTGTTTCTAAATCATATAAGTGGATGAAACCAAATTTGGTTAAAACGTAGACAACACCATACTTGTTTGACATTTGAATGGATACTGGGAAATCGTTAGCAATTTCAGCAGGGAAGAAAATTTCAGCAGACTTCTTTGGGAATGCTGGAGCACCTTCTTGGTGATCAATTTCTAAGATGTGTAAGTTACCACCGTCAGCAGTTCTTGAAGCACATGCAAACAGTTGAGTGTCAACAGAGGAGTTTTGCAATTTAAATTTGGCAAAGCCACAAACATGACCTTCAATAGGTTGTGAAACGTTTCTAGACTTTGAATATAATTGAATGTGACCAACAATTCTACCATTTTCTTGAGCAATACCACATAAAGCAAACCATGATAAGTCTTCATTTGCAACAAATTGAGTCAGTTGACAATTGGCCAATGAAACGTGTCTTGAAGATAACTGAACTGGGCCGTTTTCAGTGCCGTCAAATACATTCCACGTGTACATAGAAGACCCAGTAACTAAACCGATCACTTGGTCATTTAACCATTTCCAAAAAATGACTGGTTCAGTCATTGTGTTAGACTTTAATCTTTGTTTAGTTGATAAGTTGAACACTTGTAGAGTGGTACCGTTTGCTCTCAAAGCAATAACGTTTTCCTTTGGATGCATGATAACAGAATCAGCGGTCATTGACTTTCTAGTAACCTGGTTATTATCTTTCAAGTTGATAATGGCAACAGAGTTACCGCTCTCGCCTGATTCTCTACAACAAACATATTGGTCAGATTCTAAGGTTGTTGACATGAAATTGAACGCTTGTGGGTTAATACCCAAAGATGTTAATTGACAAACATCAATAAGATCAATTGGAGGATTTTCAGCCATGATTGATTATAGATGATGTTATTATTTAACTATTTGAATATAGTTGTGTATATTTGTTATAAGCAAATCGAAGATAAGACAAATTAAGGGTTTCAAACCTGGCAAAGTAGATATTGTGTTTTCCTGATACTAAATGGTGATTTGTCCTTCGAGTGAGTGTGCGTTTGTTGAAGTTTGTAGAGAGTGTGCGATCGATAATAAGAGGAATGGCCAGTCTGCCGATATTCCGTGGCTGGTACGTGGCGGGTAATAATTAACGGAGATTGACTTTTGCAGCAAATTCAATGTCACGTGATATAAAATTTAAGTAGTGTGCGGAAAAAACGGAATCAAAAATAATAAATGCGAAAATGGGATATATACACAGGCTTCGACAGGGAACGGATACTAAAAGCAATGTCGGTAAAGGTAAAACCGTCAACATGCTAATACAAATGTTGACCCGGTGGAATTCATATAAAAGTTTGGCTCCTTACAATAGATCTTCAACATAAATTTTTTAAATCATATTAGAATATTAGAATATTAGAAACCGTAAAGCTGGATTGGATAGATTCTTACAAAAGGTTAAAAAACACAAAAGATGTAACGTAAAGGAAAGAATAACATGCAATTATAAATATAAAAAATAGCCGTAAAAAATAAGAACTAATTAAAGTAAGGAACGTGAGAAGAAAGAAAAGATTTAAAAATGATACAATAAGGGTAAAAAACATGCAGGGGTTAGGGAGGGATGTGTAAAGAAAAGAAATTCAAATGCTCAACAATTTGCTTAACATTGAACTAAGTCAACAACATCTAAACTAACAGGACTACATTGAGCACCAATTGATTCATCGTATAAGTTGTAGAAAGTACCAGATAAACATTGGTAGAAGACATCATTGTCACCAATAGCTAACTTACCTTCATCGGTAATAGACCAACCAGCGGCGTAAATGGCACCAGCTTGTGGTGGTGGACCATCGAATTGGAATTGTCTGTTTGCAACAATAGAACCAATTCTACCAGCAGAATCGTATAAGATAGAACCGTTTAAGGTCATGGATAAAGCATTTTCGTTGAAACAGGAGACAGCGTCAACTGGGTTAGATTCGTCATCTAAAGCGGCTTCTTCCGTAGCAGAACCGGTAGCTTGGACTTGTCCGTCAGAAATTTGAGTAGCGGCATCAGCAGTCTTAGTAGAAGTAGAAGCTTGGATTTGACCATCATCAATTTGGGTAACGACACCAGCGGCGGTAGATTTAGTGGTGGTGTCAGCTTGGATTTGACCGTCACCAATTTGGGTAACGACACCAGCGGCAGTAGACTTGGTAGTGGTGTCAGCTTGAATTTGACCATCACCAATTTGGGTAACGACAGCAGCAGCGGTAGACTTGGTAGTGGTGTCAGCTTGAATTTGACCATCACCAATTTGGGTAACGACAGCAGCAGCGGTAGACTTGGTAGTGGTGTCAGCTTGAATTTGACCATCACCAATTTGGGTAACGACAGCAGCAGCGGTAGACTTGGTAGTGGTGTCAGCTTGAATTTGACCATCACCAATTTGGGTAACGACAGCAGCAGCGGTAGACTTGGTAGTGGTGTCAGCTTGAATTTGACCATCACCAATTTGGGTAACGACAGCAGCAGCGGTAGACTTGGTAGTGGTGTCAGCTTGGATTTGACCGTCACCAATTTGGGTGACAACAGCAGCAGCGGTAGATTTAGTGGTGGTGTCAGCTTGGATTTGACCGTCACCAATTTGGGTGACAACAGCAGCAGCAGTTGATGCAGTTGAAGTGGTAGCCTGGATTTGACCATCATCAATTTGGGTAACAACATCCCTCTTAACCTTGGAACCTGAAGTGATTGGGTTGATGGCAATACCGAAAGTGTATGAATAGTCAGTAACAGTACCAGCTAATTTACCTTCTGGAGTTAATGTGGTCCATGGTTCAGATGGAACGTAAGCAGCTAATGAGTTGGAAGCTAATGCTAAAGCACCTAAAACGGAATATCTGTATTGCATTGTCTTTGTTATGTATTTGGTTTGTAAGTATAACTTTTTTTTAGTTGAGTTTACTGATCTGAATAAATATAAAATTAAAATGGATTAAACAGATAGAAATTTTAAACCCACAAGCAAGAGAAAAAGAGTTGTATTTATACTGGGTCCGAGAAAAGGGATGGCCAAAACCCAGCCATCTCAGAAGTATCTAAAAATAACGGATGATGTCAATCTCATAATAAAAATAAAATCAAAAAAATATCAAGCGTGCGAAGTCTAATTACTTGCAGGCGAAGCGATCCCGAGCACAGAGAAGTTACCATACTGGGAAAGAAATCAATATAGCAAATAACTGCCAGATTTTGTGATCCGCTGATATTGCTACTATTATTAGATTACTTCTCCATATTCTGTCACAAAAAAAAAAAACTCTCACATTGGGGCAGTTGAAGACACTGGTGGCTGGTGGTGATTGCCTTTTTGCTAGAAGAACGGTCTGATCGGATGTATGTACTTAACTGGATATTAGACTTGAGGAAGGAAGAAGATCAAAGTCCCAACCTAGTTAAATCTCAACTTAGCAGCTGTAGGCTTTGATTTACTAGAGCTATTAGTAAGTCATATCAATTAATATATATATATATATATATATAAATTAAATGGTCTGTATATAATTGAAATGGGGATAGGAATCACGTACTGCTCTACCTTCCACTTGAACCGCAATTTCAGACGCATTATATAGTCGCCCAACGTATCCAGAATAGATATAAAAACTTTTACTCTATTGGTATACTTAATTACGCTTTGTCCAGTTCCTGAAATTTGCAGTTACGGGCAATGAAAAATTCTATCCGGTTAGTCGGATTGAGTGAGTGGGGTGGTGGAGAGGACACTTTTTTCTCTGATCTGTCGTGTTTACCTTTCGACTTATTAGTCTGGTCTGTCACCTTAGTTTATAATTGGTAAATACTATATGATTCTATACACTAGCGCTGTTGGACTTTCAATTGGTCGAACGCTGTTTGTTGCTTTAATTACTTTCAGAAACAACCAATTAAACAATCATGTGCCGGCTTTGATAACTAACTATTTATTGCATCTTTGAAAATTTTAGTCCTGAATAATAACCGGAATGGAAATGCCCCGCATCGAGATCATCAAAAATTAAGCAATTTAGTCCAGATTTGGATTTCTGCCAAATAATTAAATAATAAATGTGTCCCGATCGCGCACCAAGCGTAAGTCCCCGAGAGAGACTGACTGTCGTCAAGCCAAGTCCAAATCTCGTGGGACGACGCGCCGCAGTTGACGCGTCATGTTTTTATTTTTTATTTATAGTTTTGGCGTTGTTGGGATCTTTGTAAACAAGAGAATCACAATAAAATCTGTTCGTCTGTAGTGAAATTACTCGTTGAAACCTTTTCAGTTGGTGGTGGGTCTAATTAGATATTGGGGTTGTTTTGGTCTAAGCAACATTACACTCAATCAAGTAGAGTTATGTAACCTGGAATACACAAAGGATACCACTATAATTCAGTAAATCCTTCACTATATTACCCCTTTAGTCAGCCCTTTATCAGATATAAGCTTCTAATTTTCGGTCACATGACTCAAAAAATCTCTCATTCAGATTAGTGATTTCAAATTCTCCTATTGTAAATTCAACCAAGCTATACTTGGAATTGAATATCATGATACTGAACCTTTACTAAATCATACAAAAATACAAATCTGGTGGTATTTGAAGTATGCAATTGTGTATGATCGAGGAGTGTCGGTTTCCAGGAGTGTCGGTTTCCAGGAGTTCTTTCCAAAGCCTCACACTCTTTAAATCGAGGAGTAAATAACCTCTCTGAATAAAATGTACCGTTGATCGATATGTATTCATAAAATGTACCTATCTACAAGATTTAGCCAATTACTTGTTTTATATAACCTAAGACATCATAGCTTGAGCTCGTTAAACTAAGAATATATATACATGAAGAGAGTTCCAAAACGAAATCCACACCCTTGAATTTTCTATAACGAACCAAGTGAGTTTTATCACCACACGCATTGAGACATAACTGCACTTGATATACCACATATTTCATATAGCTTTTTTCTGCTGTAAAAACTGGAGTCTTCCAATGATCTATATATATAGTCTGTTTTCAATCAAACAGCAATTCATAGCCACGTTACGACCTTCACTATCATCCGTTTACCGCGACATTTTGAGGCGGTCGTTGTTGTGTCCGTAGTTTCCAGAGTTGCCGCCGTTTACCTGTTTATCCAATTTAGGAGAACGAATAGATGAAACAGGGAAAAGCAGTTTGGTTTACAGATGGCTACCTCTTTAAGTAATGGTAACTTCCTTACTGAATTCACGCTGAACTGGGAGAAGTGGGACAGACAGTATATATATAATAGTACTTGCATCCCTATTGTTTTTTTTTGTAAAGCAGGCCGGTGGGTGGGATGGGCTTTTTATTTCTATGTGCGTTATTTACCATGAACTCTTCATTTGGTGTATTTTTGGAGGTTATATATGTCGGTCATGGTTTCATGAACGTGGATACAATGTAGTTTTCTTTCTCTATCCTTATTGCTTCGGATATAAAATCCGAATTGTCAAAGAGATGCAAGATAATTGAATAGCCTGTGTATATAAACCTGTTCGACAGTATATATATGGCAATATCGAAACCAAGTCGAACAGTAGCTTATAGCCAAAAGTTCTATCAGAGCAAAGCGGAAACCACTTGCCACTTTGTCTCGATTTATTTTTGTCTGTTTGTTTGCGTATGCCTTTATATATATATGTGTATTGTTTTATTTAGTTTTTTGAGTTATACTACTTTATTAATCGTTTAGTTTTGGTTAACAGAGGTGATGTGCCAGTTTTGCTACACCTTTGTTGTATAGATAGACTCGCTTTTCTACGTTTCACCTTCTCTTCTCGCTTTATCCGGTTCTGGAATTCAATCTATAAGTGGAATGCACCTAACAGTTCACTCTCACCTCTCTCTTTCTCTCATTGTATTAGATTTTGTATGAACTTTGTTTACGTCTAGTTTACAAATCATTTGATTGTCTCGATATCTGTCAATACCCCTTGAGCTTTGTTATCTTGTATGTTGGATTTCTGATATTGCTCCTATTGCTTTAAGATTGATACCTAATTTGCCGCCGCATTCCAGATTTCAACGACCACCATACTCATTTCACCCCACCACCATCATCATCACTGTCATTAAGGATTATAAGAGGGACAAGTAAATATATCCAAAGGGCATATTTCTATCTTCACTATTATAGTTGCTTTTTATTTTCATCCAATAGTGGCCTTGAACAAAAATTGTCGGTCGCTGGTTATCATTTGTCTTTCAAACGGTAGATTCCCCTCCGTCTTCTTTTTAACTCTTTTCATCTTCACCTTGATCAAGGTTTGGTTATATTCATCATAGATTTAAAAGATAGCGAAACATATCATTTTGTTGGGGTATTGATTTGCTATAAATTGTCAACTGTTACTCTTGCATAAACAGTTTAAAACCTTGTTTGTTGTTCAATTCAACCAACAGGTAGTAGTCATACTTATATTCCAAAAACTTCAACTTTGATGATAATAACAATTCCATCGATTGAAAAGTCCTCTTGATTCCAACGAATAACTTATTTGCATATACAGAAATCAAGTATCTAATGCCACAACCTCCTGATACAGAGAAAGGACGGAAAGGCCCACAGCAAATCAACCAACCAAGTCTTCGACAATCAGTTTCTCCTTTGAGCAAGTCAGCCAGCCTTGACACAAACTTAGATTATGAAAAAGGTGAATCATTAAGCACACGAAAAGAAACTGATGAACAAGAAGCTTATGAACAAAGTCAGAAACCTGAATTTCAGTCATCTGATTACGAAACTAGTTTGCTTGAAATTGTTTCCAGAGTACTTGGAGTTAAAATCTCAAATTGGCCATTCAGCAACGATTCACTACAGGATATAATAACGCTCAGATCTGAACAAGAAAAGACAAAGCATGAAGAGATGCGAGCTAAATCTTTACAATTATCAATTGAACTTTTGAATGTTGCAAGATCGATGGCTGTTCCACCTGACTTAATCCCATTTTTGTTTACTGCGACTTCTCCAATAGAAATGAGGGAGAAACTAGAAACAATTACAAAGTATCTTGAAGAGCAGCAAGGACAACAACAACAACAACCTCACTTTCGTAGAACTTCAAGTCAATCCAGTTACTCCCAAAAGGGACCTTATTCCCCAACATCGTCCTCATCCCAATATCAGTATCAGACACCCCATCAACAAACTAGATATTCTACAGTTCCAATGGCTGTCCCTCCTCACTTGTCACCAAGATTGTCGAAGACTAGTATGGAGAGTGTTAGATCTCCTGATCTTCAGCAACAAAAACGCCAAGGTTCACCAGTGAGGACGGGTGGACATCAAAGATCTCATACAACTACAAGTGCCCCATCTATGGCCTCTTCTACATCAGTATGGAAAGTTAATCTACCGCAACAACAACAATTCCAGTTTCATCATTGGTCTGGTCCTGGGTCCAAAGATTCTGGATCAGTCTCTTCCCATTCGAATACCGAGGCAACTTCAGTTGGCATGATGGGGTCAAGATCTATAAATACTAGCCCAGCATCACTAACGAAACGTAAATTTTCTGATTCTGGTCCACCATCTTCCTTAGAACAATCACAGCCCTTCTCCAAACATGAATCTCGTTCCAGTATATCAGGGTCACAGCAACATGTTCTTCAACTTCAACCAGTATCACCTTCGAAATCAAAACCTATTCGAACCCATAAACAAAATAGATCTGAAGGCTCTACAAACACGCATATTATGGAGTTACCATATAGTTACAGAGACCCACTTGGTGCAAACGCATATTATTTGCCACCAGGTGGCCTTCCCCCTGACCCCAGACCTCCACAAGGTGCAAGGTTCGTAACTGTCTCTCACTCGCAGCAGGTTTTGCCTTCTCATTATCAACAACAGCCTCAACAGCAACATCATCTCCCTTCATCTCCTTTTTCTGTGGTTAGGCAGTTTTCTACATCAGTGACCCCCCAATATCAGCTGCCACCACAACAACAATTACAGCAACAATTACAACAGCAGCAACCACCGCAACCATTTTATACATCCCCTTATGCCTCACAACAGGCATATTCTTTCCCACCACAACCGTTATCAGCATCACGACCACAACAACAACAACAACAACAACAACAACAACAACAACAACAACAACAACAACAACAACAACAACAACAACAACAACAACAACAACAACAACAAC
>PPKI02000090.1:0-37821 GCA_003707645.2 Ogataea trehalophila
AGAAGAACTGGTAAGAAGATGGAAGACTCTCCAAAATTCGTTAAGTCTGGTGATGCTGCTATCGTCAAGATGGTCCCAACCAAGCCAATGTGTGTTGAAGCTTTCACTGAATACCCACCATTAGGTAGATTCGCTGTCAGAGATATGAGACAAACCGTTGCTGTTGGTGTTATCAAGTCTGTCGACAAGTCCGAAAAGGCTGGTAAGGTTACCAAGGCTGCTCAAAAGGCTGCTAAGAAATAAGTTGCTTAATCTATTATTATTATTTATAATTTAGATGTTACTGTTTTTCTTGTCTGTATTTTGTTTTAGTTTCCTTTCTCATCTACTTAGTCTATGAGATTTATATAGGTGTATTTAGAAAAATTGTATAGTTTCTATGAAACTGTATAATTTAACAAAAATATACAATATAAATATATATTCGTAAAACTGTTATAACTATCTTTAGTTACATAATTAGTTTGTCTTCAAATTTAACGTTGTACCGTATATGTATTGAAGCTTCCAGCAAGAAGTACAGGTAATGAAAAGACTAATTAACTATTGAGTAACCTGGGGAAAAAAAAAGATATGCATGGTTCAGTTGGCACAAGCTCTTTCAGCTTGTTGAAAACTACACCAATTTATCCTTTTCGATTATGGATATTGTGCGGATATAATAACATAATCCGCTATGTAATATTTGTAATCTCCATCACAATAATATCGAAGAGGTCAGTAAAAGCATCCTACTTTTCACGATCATGTTTTCTGAAAGGTTATAATTATCCAGCAAATCAGTGACCTCTCAGTCGTAATCATGTGCCAGACTATTGTTATCCCGCAATTAGGCATTTGATTAAAAATTGGGGTTTTCGGCTTCCTCCGCCGAAATGTTCAGGTTCTATCGTTTTGCGTCGCAACAAGTTACCCTTTCCGTGCTCCTCGCATTTCATCACGAAAGAAAATGGACCATATATATACATACATATATATATACGGATCGGCCATTAACCATCGATTACTTTTCACCTTGTTTAGTCCACTATTAATCCCTTATTATTAATAGCTCTAACCATTGATTGACTAACAGTACATATCGAAGAAAATAAAAATGCCTGCCGTTGAAAACCCACTAGAAATTATTGATATCTCGGAACTTAACCAATCTACTGCTGACCGTTTATTGGATGCCGCTTCTTCCCAAGGGTTCCTCATGCTAGAAGGCCATGACTTCACTCAAAAAGAAGTTGATGCTCTTTTTACCCTTTCTAAAGATTTCTTCAATCTACCACATTCTGAAAAGAACAAGTACCCAATTGACAAATCAAACAGAGGTTACACTGCTACTGGTGTTGAAAACTTGGAAGAGGATGAACTCGATAAATCTGTTGGTGATCCGAAGGAGGCCTTCAACTTTGCCAACTTGAATTTGAAAACAGGTCAAGCTGATCAGGATCTACCTCCCATCTTCACTGAAGAGGCCAACAATGCCATTATATCATCCACAATCATCAAGTTAAGAAAGGTCTTGTTCAAAATGTTGGAACTATTAGCTATGGGATTACAAATTGACGAATCTCAAGGTGGTCCATCTTGGTTTATTGAAAGACACAACCCTGAAATGGCCCAAGGTTCAGCATTTCGTTTCCTACACTACCCATCTCCTGTTCAACCAGGCATGACAGAAGAAGAAAAGAACAAGTTGAAGGAATTAAATGTTGCAGGTGCACATACCGATTATGGTTGCGTTACACTACTTTTCCAAAGACAAGATGAGGATGGTTTAGAAATTTTATCACCCAAGACCAAGAAGTGGGAATCTGTTCCATTTATTCCTGCTAGTGCTAAATATCAATCTGAAGGTTATGCACCTCCATTGGTTGTTAACATTGCCGATCAGCTATGTTACTGGACTAATGGTTTGTTGAAGTCTACTGTTCATAGAGTGCGGTTCCCCTCTAAATTACTTGAACAAAATAAGCCCAGATACTCTATCGTTTTCTTTATTCACCCTGCTGATGAAACCGTCTTGGAGCCTGTGCCTGCTGATGTTGTTAGAAAAATCAGAGGTAGAGGTGCTGCTCATTATTTGGAGAAGCATGGCTCTAGTATGACTGCTAAACAACATTTGGACAAGAGATTGGCGGCTACCTATGGTTGGGGTAAGTACTGAGGGAAGTTTTCACTATAATGTTTTCTTTATACTGCCTTTATTCAACTTTTGTTCCTTTATTGAGTGCCCCTCTTTTATCGTTTGAATGCTAATCCCATTTATATATTATATCATACCCTCTATTATTTAACGGTTAAATTAATTTTTCTCTGCATATTTATCCGATCTGATTTTGTAAAGTTACTTATATATTAAACTAGGTAGCAAAGATTTTCACATTTTCAGGTGTTGAAAATTGTTATTTGGCAAAAAGCGAGTGGCTGTAAAAACAAATTGAGATAAGCGATCTTATTAATTTTTGGAGCTTCAACGTTTTATTAGCCAGTTATATAATGTAACTACTTTCCACAGCATTGTTTTCCATGATTCAGGCCTCTAGTTAGACCTTTATGGACCAACTTGAAAGACCAGAGAATGGGGAAAACTACAGTTTTTTTAGAAAACCCTCTTGATATAATAGATATTTCTCAGGCAAATCCGTCAACGGCAGACAAACTTGTGCAAGCAGCCAAAACCCAAGGGTTCATGATGGTGGAAGGCCATGGGTTTTCCCAAAAGGAGGTTGACAGACTATTTGAAATTTCAAAAAATTTCTTTGATCTGCCACTTGAGGAGAAATACAAGCATATGATAAACGAAGGTAATTATGGGTATACTGGCATGGGGATGGAAAATTTGGAAGAAGGTGATCCAAAAAAATCAATAGGTGATCAAAAAGAAGCTTTCAATTTTGCATATGTTAATTTGAAAACGGGTAAAGCTGAACATCCATTACCTGATATTTTCAAAACCGTAGAAAATGATAAGTTTATCACTGAGATGATTTTCAAATTCAAGGAAGCTGTGCATCAGATATTAAGATTATTAGCCATGGGCCTACAAATAGATTCAGCTGCTGGTGGTTCAGAATGGTTTGTTGACAAAAATGATATTTCAAAACCGAGTGGATCAGCATTACGGTTTTTGCATTACCCAGCACCTAGTTTATCACCTAATCAGACTAAAGAACAGTTGATCGAACAACACAAAGAACAAAATGTTGCTGGTGCCCATACCGATTATGGGCAAATCACCTTACTATTACAAAGGGAGAACGAATCAGGATTACAGCTTTACTCACCAATTTCACACTATTGGGAAACTGTTCCATTTGTTGGAACGAGTGATAAATACAAATTTGTGAATGAGGCACCTCCTATAGTCATAAACATCGCTGATCAATTATCGTATTGGACGGATGGGCTACTGAAATCAACAGTACACAGGGTGCGACTCACTGAAGAAACATTGTTGAGGGGAAGATATTCAGTTGTATTTTTCAGTCATCCTTCTTTTGACACTGAGTTGGTTCCAGTTCCTTCCACTTTAGTTCGTGAGTTTGATGTTGGTAGGAAAGTTGGAAGAGGGGCAAGCTATCAGGTGGAAAATACTGGGAAAGCTATAACAGCTTCTCAACATTTGCGGACAAGACTGAATGTTGCTTATGGCAGAGATTTATAGGTTTTATATTGCTTTACTAACCCATTCCTTAGTAATAGCACCTTATTCCGTGTTTGCTTCGCTTTTTCTTAGGGTTTAAAGATTATCAATGTGTAATTAATATTCAATTATATTGTAAACAAAAAGGGAATAAATTCCAGTCACGTCGATAGACCACATCTCAGTAATTTATGGCGGTGTTTGTTGTTTGTTGTTTGGAAAATTTTGAAATTTTGTATGTAGAGTGCAAATTTCGGCTTGAGCTTTACTCAATGGGATAACGGATGACTTGAAATACATGGGTCATAACATATCCATTCTTACACATGTACAGTCTCAACTAAAAAAAATTGTCTGAGAACATAACCAAAGGTACAGTAGAATTACTTTATTATCAAATTTTTCACTAAATGGACGTTTATCACCGTTTCACTGATCCTACGACGTGTTTACGTTCAATTTACTGTAATTTTACTTCCCCAACAGCCAAGAACCTTGTTGTATCAAAAGGATGTTTGCTGCAGATATTTGATATCATAGAAATTGAAGTTCAAGATGACGAGCAATTGGCAGATGATATACCATTGGAAAGTGAAATAATAAATACTGGTGAATCATTTATTGAGAACGGAATGATGATGATTAAAGAAAGACAACGCAAATTATCATTGCTTGTAGAATACAGGTTGAATGGCGATATCATAAATATTTCAAGGTTAAGATCAAACGAAGATGAAAATGTGGATTATTTGATAATATCTACCAAGTTTGCTAAATTAACAATAATCAAATGGGACAAATTTTCTCACTCAATATCAACCGTCAGTTTGCATTACTACGAACCGGCGTTGGATAGTTTATCTGTTGTCAAGCCATCACAGTGTGAAGTTGTTCATAGAACTGATCCAAATGGTACTTGTACCTCTTTTCAAATGAATGATTTGTTTACATTTTTGCCATTTTGTAAAGATTTCTTGGATGAAGATGATGACGATTTTTTGAAAGATGAAGAAGGAGAACCTGCTAATACTGATCCAAAAAGTACAACAAAAGATACCAAGAGAAAACAGTTATACAATCAAAGTTTTATACTGAATGCATCTTCATTAAGCGCTGATTTGAAAAATATTTTGGATTTCCAATACTTGTATTCATATAGAGATCCAACAATTGCAGTTTTATATGCTCCAGAGTCCCTCACCTGGTCTGGTTACTTGCCAAAAATCAAAGACAATATGAAATGCTTGGTGCTTTCATTGGACACGGACAGTCAAAAGACCACTAAGATTATGGAACTAGATGGTCTACCATATGATTTGGATTATATATATCCATTGCCTGGCCCAATAAATGGGTTCCTCTTGATAGGTTCCAATGAGATTTTGCACGTGAATTCGCTAGGTTCGGTGAAGGGAATAGCTACAAATTTATTTTACAAAGAAACTGCTACTTTGGCATTAAAAGATCAATCGGATATGGGATTGAAGTTGGAAAATTGCAAAGTGGAATATGTTGGAAATGAACAGATTTTAATAATCACTGAACTTGGAGAATTTTGTGTTTTGAGTTTTGATAAAATTGGTGGTGTATTTTCCATTGGAAGGATCCATAAAGTTGAACCAATGGATTATACTGGAACGATGGTTAATTCCCCTATACAGATCACTAATATCGAAGGAATCGATTCATGCTTTGTCTGTTGTCAAGGTGGTGATAGTTTACTACTCAACTGGAAAGCTAAAATTGCGACAAAATCAGAAAAGCTTGCAAGTGTGCTAACTAGTGACAATAACCGTAAAGTGAGGCAAGAGGAAGATGAAGATTCTTGGTTGTATACTGATGATGAGGAAGATGTCAAAGAAAAAAATGGTAACAAAAACGAAAATGCAACATATATTCGCTTATTAGATTGCAAGTTCGAAATTATGGATCGTCTGCTGAATTGTGGACCATTAGTTGACTTTACAATCGGTAAGATATCAAAAGATAAAAAGATTTATGGTTTACAAAACCCTAACCTTGACGAAGACGCCATTGTAGGTGCTTCGGGTATCAATGAGAACAGTGCATTGACTATTTTCAATCCAACTATTAAACCAATTGTGAGATCAACTTTAAAGTTTTCCAATGTTGATAAGATTTGGACTTTAGAAGATATCAATGGACAAAGTTGGTACTTGATTACAACAGACTTCAAAAACTACAGGACTCAAGTTTTCCAAATCGATAATAATTACAAAGCTTTTTTCGCTCCAGATTTGAATAATAGGCTTTTTACTGTGCAATTTGGTGTACTTCCGTCAAAGCTGGAAAACAATATTGTGCAAGTTACCCCTTATAAAGTAATGCTATTTGACTTCAAATTCTCACAAATTACTTCTCTAGATTATGAGACGGAAATTAACTCGGCTACAATCTTTGATAAATATGTAATTGTTATCATGAAAAATGGTGAAATTGATATATTGGAGTTCTTAGAAGAGACTAATTCTCTAGAGAAACTTGACTTACCTGCCCTATTGAACTACCAGATTTTCACTAATGGGTGGATTTCTGTTTCTTCGGTTTTGAATCATGTCTCTGAAGCTAATACTAGTACTAAGAGGACAAATAATGGTGATTTGGTTGAAATAGAGGAAGACAGGACAGTTGCTTCAACTTTCTGGTTGATTACAGCCGATAATAGATTACTTGTTTTCAAAAAGGATCATAAGGAAAAGGTGTTTGAATTCAAGGATATTCACAAATTCCCGGAATTGATACAATTGAACAAAATGGATCCAAACTACGAGGCTGATGTTGATCCAATTATCAAACAAGCTATGTTTACCAAGCTAGGTGATAAATATACAACTAAAGACTACTTGATGGTATTAACATTTGGTGGTGAGGTTTTAATCTATGAAGCTTTCTTTGACCCGGTTGCTAAAACTTACAAGTTTTTGAAAATCAATGATATGTGTCAGTTCCCAATTATAGGAGCCCCTGATAATTCATATGCTCATGCTACAAAAATTGAAAGAAATTTGATCAAGATAGATAACCTACAGGGATACAATGCTGTTTTAGTAACTGGTGCTAGCTCATATGTTATTCTAAAGGATCATTGTTCAAGTCCTAGATTATTCCAGTTCACTACCAAGGCCACGTTATACTTTGCCAACTATAACCACCAAACGAAATGCTCCAATGGACTGATTTCGATCGATGATAAGAAAGCATGTAGAATTTGTCAACTTGACTTGAATTTTGAGCATTCCAATAGAGTTCCAATTCTAAAAGTAAAAATTGGCGATGAAACGATTAATAAAGTTACTTATCACCAAAAATCACATACTTATATTGTTACATCACTGAAGGAACTACCGTTTGTTGCTGCCGATGAGGAAGGTGAACCATTACAAGGCGTGAAAACTGATAATCCTCTAAAAGCTACAAATTACAAAGGTTTCGTCCATATGGTCTCACCAATCAACTGGTCTATCATTGATACCATTGAACTTGAAAGTGGTGAGATTGTCAATTCGATTAAGGTTATGGACCTCAAGATTTCTGAATCTCAAAACCATAAGAATATGGTTATTGTTGGTACGGCCCAATATAAGGTGGAAGATATGTCAACTAAAGGTTCTTGGAGGATTTATGAAGTTATTGATGTCGTTCCTGGACTTGACAAGCCTGAAGCCAAAAACAGATTGAAGCTGGTTTCTTCAGAAGAGTCCAAAGGTCCTGTTTTATCAATTAGCAACGTTAGTGGTAGATTTGCCATTGTTCAAGGTCAAAGATTACTCGTTAGAACATTGAAAAATGATAACAACGTTGCTCCTGTTGCATTTACTGACACTAACGTTTATTCCAAAGAAGTTAAATCTTTTGAAAACCTTTTAATCATTGCTGATTCGTACCAAAGTGTCTCCCTACATGGGTTCGATGCATCTCCTTATAGGTTACTTACATTGGGTAAAGACGAACAAAACGTTAATATCACAGCATGTGACTTTGTCGTTCATGACTCTAACATGTTCATCTTGATAGCTGATGAAGATTCCGTCTTACATCTTCTTCAATATGACCCATACGACCCAGAATCGTTGAAAGGCTCTAAACTGTTGAGACGTTCAGTGTTCAGATCGAACGGTTATACTACACACATGGTTTGCGTGGCAAGAACGGCATCTCTTTTTTCGACGGTGGGGACATTACCAATTTATCAAGAGCGGGATTTAGGTTTTGAAGTGGTTGGCTCCAACATTGACGGTTCGTTGTATAAAGTGATTCCTGTGAATGAGTATCAGTACAGACAATTATACTCAATTCAAAACTATTTGAACGACAAAGAGGTTCATTGCTTGGGTTTGAATCCAAAATTGAATTCTATCGGTGGGTTGAATAATCTAATGACTACTATCAAAAGACCGTTCATCGAACTTGATTTGCTAAAGAGATTTGTTAACTTGAATGAGGCTAGAAAAGCAATGGTTTTGGCAAAGTTGGGAAAAAATTCATATTTGGACATTTATCAGGATTTGATCTCCCTACAGTAATGAATTGTACAATATTAAAGATAGTTTATTAGATGAAAAAAACAAGAAAATTTATACTCCTAGTAATATTTAATGAATAATTGTAAGCGTTAGATATCTCGGGATATCAGTATAGCTAAACTGGAACTTCTATGGCATTAGGGAACTCATCGGAGTAATAGTCCGGTTTTTCGTCTCCAACAGGTCTTTTATACGACACAAACCCATTCTTCTTACCAACCTTAATGTACAGCATTTGTGCCCTGTGATTTTCAAAATGTGAATTCCAATAAACTTTATCGCTGCCATTTTCATCGGCCCAATCGTAAATGGCTTGGATCAATGACTTCCCTGTACCGGATAACCTACAATCAGGAGAAACAAATAGGTCGTTCAGATAAGTTGTTAGTTTAACGGATACCGTATTGTAATGAGTTAAGAAGTTGGCAAATCCTATCAGCTTATTGTCATCTGGGTTGATTGCAACAAAACAGTTTAACGGTATTGAGGGATTGAAGAATCTTTCAAACGTTAATTCGATAGTTGACAGTGGAATGGTGGTTTTGCGGAAGTGCAAGTAGCCAGAAAATAATCCCATCCATTCTTCTTTGTCTGACTTTTCTATTCTCTCTAATCATTGATTTAGGAGATGTATTTTTTGACATTTTGAGATATTCTGTTAGAAATTCAAGAAGATTTGGAGAAGAAAAAAAGTGCTATATAAACAGACTCCATAAGTTGGATCTACTTTTTATTCAACTAAGGCCGAGTAAGTCAAGGCGGTGTGTTGATGGCTTTGTTTCTCAAGATTTCAGCTCTGTTCTGACTGTGACAACAGTAGGGAGATAAAAATTCACTAGATCAAGTAAATTTAACATTTACAAAGCAATATATTTACTAGTATAGTAATCTAGTTACTTGCTTATCTATTGTTATACTCATGCTGTCACTTACAAGCTATAGTAGCTGGGAATTTTTGAACAAAGGTGCGGCAAATGCTGTTTTCCGGTACACGGGTAACGATAACCATTTGCAAAGGAAAGTGCTTCGATTAAGATTAAAAGCGTCGGCTATTACTAATAAGGAAATTCATCATTATGTGAAAGAGTCATTTGTTGAATTGAATCATCATATCATTCCAATGGACCTGGTTTCACTGTCAAAATATTTTGTACTTGAGTTGCAAAAGAAATCGGGAGTTGAATTGAGCCTTTCTGATTTGAATGGAATAATAATGGATAACATTTTCGATCAGAATGGATTTTACGAAACAGTGAGACTAAACAAACATTTGATATTTCATTTAGGGACCAACGATGAAACCCATAGTTTGCTTGAATTTAAGCCAAAGTGGTTGTATCGTCCACCCGCTGGTTTCAACCATTGTCGCAATTGTTCTTTACTCAAGTTCAAATCGGAAGATAATTTTGTTTGTAATTTGAAGCTACTTGATAAAAAGTCAGTTTATGACTGGTGCTCTATTATCTCAAATAAACTTGGAGAGGTTAAAGAAGGTTATGAAGCTATAAATAAACTGCTAGCTGATGCTGTTGCAGCCAACTATGAAACAATTCGATTGATATATGAATTACAAAACAAAAGTGGGTTTGATATACATGATAAATTGTTAAATCTACGATCAGAAAAGGATGTTGACGACTTTTTACAATTTTCTATGACCTTAAAAGATATGACTATCTTCATTGATTTAAACACAAAAAAATTAACGATATTAGATCTAGACAAAAAGCCAACAACTAAATGGTCCAGTTGGCAAAAACAGGAAAAGGAGCTCCGTGTTTATTATCACCTTCCTCTCAATTGATAATTTTCAAAACAGCATCAAAGCAAACCTCTCCGCTGGCAGCTAATTCAATCCATAAGTTACATGTTTCGCCGTCTATTGACTTCAAACAGACCGTGACTTTATCACTCACAAACACAGGTTTCGATATCTTATATTTGAATGAATCGATATAGATTCCATTATCTGCAGAGCCAGTCACATTCCAGAAATATTGCAAGCTCAACTGTATTAGTAGAGGTGCTTGAATGACAACTTTTGGATACTTTTCGATGGTTTGTGAATAAATTGGGTCGTAATGGATCAAATGGGAGTTGAAAGTTAACGCACTCATTCTAAAATTACTGATTTCTGAGGGTAAAACAGAAATGCAATGGTCAGGGTCTTTCCTTTCATCAGCATTATTCGAATTATCTTGCGTATCCTTATATGTTTCATTTATATAACAGAATCGTCTTTTCTCTAATATACTCCACTCTTTAGTGTTCGTAAATGTTCTTTTGTAATCAGTAAAGATTAAGTTCCCACCTGCCATACTCTTCACTCTCTCCACTCTTTCTTCAAACTTCAAATCATCACCAAATTTTAAAGGATTGTTATGATTGTAGGTGAACGATCCACCAACCCACATTCTTCTTTTGAAGAAATCCACAAATTCTAATGTGGGTGCGTGGTAATTGTCGTATCCATCGCTACTGATCTCGTTTTTCTCGTTGGAAAGTGGATTGCAGTAAGCTAACGAATAACCATACGGTAATGTCTCACCCTTCTTAAACCTGGTATTGAGATACTCTGCAGAAAATCCTGGTTCCAAACTTTTGTGATGAGTCATAAATGGTAGATGATGAGGGTCTAATACTGATTGAACTGTCACATAGAGTTCTTTGGATTTAAACGAGGAGATGGAGTCATCGTGGAGGTGCCATGTGGAGTTCATTAAATGAGTCTTGATAGTTTTTAACTGTTCTACAGTCGGTAATTGAGCTGATTTCGTGAATGATGAAAAATGCTTTCTTATTTGATACATGACTAACGTGATTATATTGTTTTATAAAGTTTGTAGAGACGATTCAAAAATTACTTTTCTGTGCACTATAAGTAAATAGATTATAGACCTTTCGATATGAAAATCAATAAGGCATATGCAGCCTCCTAATCTGTATCTCCGCGCTTCTAGTTGAAGATCAGATTAGTGAATTCAGTTATGTGGAAAATTTTTAACTATAAAATTCTTTGATATCTATATTCAATAATAAAACAAATAAATACACGCACATGAAACAAAAACAAACTCAGAATGTAATTTTTAATATAAAAGAGAAAAAAAAAGGAACAGGTCGTCAAAAAACATGGAAGAAAAAACGTCAATTTTCTAGTTGTTCACATCAACTTATTGATTTCTTCCGCAGTCAACACTTTATCCTTCAATTCGACAGCATTGGTTATCAATAGAGTTTTTGGTCCTCTTAACTCAATGAAGTAATCTTGGTTTGAACCGTTGATTAACTTGATGAGACCTCTTTTAGTTTTTGAGCAAACAGCAGTGAAGAAAGTGAATGCCTTGGATGCTGCTGTAGACGCTACTGTAGATGCACTTGTAGAGACAACTACTTCTTCATTAATATTGTCTTGTCGATCTTGTGAGTTAGTACTTTTATTTGCAGCTTTTTCTTTGATGAACTTCATAACTACACCATTAGTTCTCGAAATGGAACGGTTAACTTTACCAATGACTCCGCCTAAAATATTCAACGAGGAAATGCCAGGTATATTCAATTCCACTAAGCTCCGCAAGCCTTCTTTCAGTTCTTCACCTGTAACAGTACCTTTAGTAGTACTATAAGCAACCAAACTGGCGGGATTCACAGAAATAGATTCGTCGGCAGTGATTTCAACTTTAATGAGCTGGCCAGCTGAACTCAAAACAAATTGACCTTCACCGGTGATTCCAAGCAACTTCACATAAGAATCTGACAAGTTCAAATCTAAATGATTCCCGGACCAAGCTATCAATGCTTCTCTTTTAACAACCCATTGTAGCCCACTTGTTTCACTTGATGCAATGGCGGTAAAGCTTGCGTTTTGGGAGTTGTTTGAAAGTAAAATTGATAGTGCATTTTTGGAATTAAAACACCGCTGAAAAACCAAGTTACCCGTATTTGACGATAACTTACCAAGTTCAACAAAGAGGTCGTCAATTGATCCATTCAAAGCTAAAGTCTTTTGATTTTTGTTAGAGTATCTTAGATTCAAAATACTTGATTTTGGTAGTTTGATATTCAATAGGTTCTTCGAAGCACCCAAAACTTCAAAGGTGATTGGGGATGCAAATGGGCCAGACCCTGTAGTCTTTGGCAGTTGTTTCAATGTTGTTGTGATGGTGTTATTTGAAGCTGGTAAATTCGTTGATTTTGTTATTGTTTTCGTGATGCTGGATATCAGCGAACTCATTGATATATGTCTTATCTGTTGGTTCATTGTGGACGGGTTCAATCGAGTCATACTGCGTGTTTGTATTAATATATTTTGGACCATCAATGAGCAAGAACCTTCAACATGGATGATGAACTGTGTATGAATAAAGAAGAAAATCACTTGTATAATATATGTTAATACCTGATTGAACCAAATCCCATACTTTTTTCACTTCACAGGTTCCCTTCGCTGTTTAGATTTTTATTAGCGGTGCAAGGTGTCGAACGATTTACTCCTTCTTCAAAAGTGTTAAATGATGCTTTAATGATACATAAAATAACTATGGTCTAGATAAAACTATGTAGGTATATATGTATCTATTATAAATAGATCAGTGTGTGTGTTTGCAGTTTCTGGATGCATATATCAGCAACAAGTAGCCACAGAACAAAACCGCACAGATCCCTGACGTTAGAACAAACACTTGATCATAACAGCCTCTACCCCTTAAACAAACCTTGACCATTTCGCCATCGTCACCTTCTAGCAAATCACTTTCAGAGTCATACACTTTACCAAAATAGTGACTTAATAGCAAAAATACAGTGATAGGACCAGTACCGATTAATGACCAGGTAGTGGCAAAACTTCTGGATCCAAAAGAATCGGCTACAATAGCAGGCATCGTACCAAACACCGACCCATAAGAAATTCCAACTAGAAATGATGTTAATGTTAATGAATTAATGTCATTTAATAACAGTAGACTCACTTGTCCAGCTCCCAAAATGCAGACACTGATGAGAATCACCCAAACGCGTTGCATTTTCAGTGTTTTATGCAACAGATCACTTGATGGTCCGGATAACAAACGGCCAAGGAAGTTCGAAAATGAAATTATGGAAACTTGTAGTGCTTGGTATGACGATGATAAATCCTCGTCTGGTTTCGTTAATGCTAAATCGGAGGAAGAAAATAAACTGAGGGATATCTTCATTAATGATGGGTTCAAGTTCTGGTTGTTCAATTGAGCCTTCACAATAAATCCAACACAGTATATGTAAATCTGGCCTGTTGCACAATAAAATGCATTTAATAGAAAATGTGTTAGGAAAGTTTTGTTTTTTAAAAGAGAGAGGATATGGGATGATGGTGAAGTCAGTTTCTGCTTTGATTTCTGTTTCTTTTTCTTTTTGTTCAAAAGTTCAGTTAGCTGTACGTTATCAATCTGCTGTGATTGTAATTGTTGTTGTTGTTGCTGTTGCTGCTGTTGCTGTTGTTGTTGATTAATTGGGGTATCCTGGAAAAATCCGCTTGAATATTGGCGAGTCATGCTTGTTCGGTTGTGCGTTGGGGAGTTGTCACTTGACGATCCATCGATCCAGCGTGGTGAAGTGCTCAAAGAATTGTAACTACTCATTGGCTGTGGTTGCTGATCGTTAATTGCAATGTTATTGCTGGTAGCCAATGGTGTTTCTTCGTCAATAATGGCGTCTTCTCTAATTGGTCGTTTGGGGAAACTTCCAAAAATGTTTGTTCTTGGAGAGTTACTCAATGATTGAATATTTCTGATGGAGTTACCTCTAGTCATAAATGTTGGCTGTTTAGCTTTGAAATCAAGAGGGGAACCTGACAATAAATTAGAAATTTGGCCTGATGATTTGGAATAAGGTAAAGCACCTAATGAACTTAAAGGAGATTCAGTGTAAGATCTGGCAGCAGTCGGAGTTGTGGAACCAGAAACATTAATAGGGATCGGGTTGTTTACTAAGCTTGATAACTGTGAAGATGATGAATTACTAGGTAATGTAGTCACTGAAGCTTCAGACATAGTTGAAAACAGTGAGGTTGACGAATTACTTCTAATTAAGTTAACTTGAGCAAAAGAACCTCTGTGACCTTTTAATAGGTATGCCATACCAGATAAACCCTCCTCATTGGAAGGTAATCCGCTCGCATGATGCTTATTGTGCAATGGTGCACGTTGCGAAGGAGTCGAAGTTGAGTCGTCACTTCCATCATTGGAGTCGTGCTCATGGAGACCGATGAACACACTTGAAACACCTATAATCAACCCTGCAAAAATAGAAATGAATTTTAGCAGCCCCATTGTATTACCTCTAAAAAACAAGGTTGACATTGAAGCATAGAATAAAGCAGCCAAACCATATGCAGAAACGGGGCCAGAATTGGCCGCACCTCTGTGGTTAGGAAAGTTGATAGTGGCAACTTTCAAAGTTGCAAAATAAGCCAAAACAGATCCAAATCCAACACAAAGCATGGCCATTACCAAGTACGCAAAGTTGTGTATCTTAAATCTATAGTTCAAATAAAGAACTAAAAACCCACTTGATTCTAAAATGGCACCAAGTAAAACAGCATAACTTGGACCAAACTTGTCAATGAACAACCCAGCTAAAAAGCCACCTATTGAAGAGCCCATATTAGAAGAAAATGAAAGTAAGGATGAATCAGCAGCGGTAAATTGGCATCTTGATATTAGCTGTGGGGAGTATATGCCGTAAAGGTATGGTGTTCCGGCAGCTAGAGAGACAAATGTTGATGCTATCAAAGCAATAATTTTCAGTTTGAATCGATGGTTCTCTTGTCGTTGATCTAAAGGTTTTATGCTGTGCCTTGTGGCACCTAAAGATGACATTTAATTGAAAGGATGTTATGAAATGATTGTGTAAATAGACGATTGAAGGTATAGTTAAATAAATGAATATGTACGTGAATGTGTAGGGAATTATAAGCTGTAGAATGAATGGGGCGGGGGGGGGGCATAACTTATTTGATTTTGACAGGTACTGCACAGAAAAATCAAGTGTTCAGTATACTAAACCTATGCGTGATATTTCTAAGAAGTATATCAACTAGTGTGTTCTAGTTTTATGTAAAAAAGAAAAAACAATGTTAATGGCCGAATGAGAAAGCTCAAAACTTGTTCAAGACAAAACGATTTGATATCAAGTGCTGCTTGATGGATTGATTGATATAAGCCCAGACAGGCACAACACTACCCACTCACTCACTCACCCACTCACTCACTCACTCACTTACTCACTCCTCCACGCATTCACTCAGAAGCAGAGTAGAGGATTAATAACATCCGGCGATTTTCCGGCGACGTTATTTTTGTGGTCTTTTGTAACAATTGCGTCGATTTACGTCGATTTGAAGTTCATTTAAAGGGCTGTGCATTGAAGTACTTCCAACAACGCGAAAATAAATATATCATGTTTAGGGTGAAGCATTTTTGAAGTATAAGAGTATCTCCATATCAATTAAATTGAAACAAAAAAGTACTTCAGAAAATAAGAAAATAACAGCCATGCCGAGAAGAAGAATAGAGTCTGATGAAGAATCTGACTACGAAAGCCAGCCTTCTAGATCCAACAAGAGAGCTAATACTAGAAGATCTGCCAGCCCAGATGAAGAATACGATTCAATTTCAACACCTCCCCCTAATGTTTCAGGTCATGCTCCTCTCATATCTGTATTGCCCTCCAGAGCAGTGAATGTTGGGATTCTATCTGCAAAACAGCAGCGTTCTGCAAAATTGACCAATGCATTCGTTAAAGTCCTATTAGGTTTAGAAAACAAGCATCAGATCCTTACTAAAAATTTCATTACAAAGATTATTGAAGCTGAAAATGAAAAGGGTCATGGTGTCCAGTTTAAGAAGCATTTGCTACCTGAAATCAAATCTGTATTAAACAGTACGTTTGGTTTGGATCTTGTGGAGTTACCCCTCTCTTCAACACCTGCCGCGTCAGCCAACTTCATATCATCCACCTCTGATCAAAATAGGGCAGATGACGTAAAACCATTCAAACAAGGTAAATCGTCGGAAGAATACATTTTGGTTTCACTATTGCCACAAATGCATAAGGATGCAATTTTCTCATATTTCAATTCCTCAACCTCAACAGCAACTCAAAAGCCAGAATCCGATTTGATCAAGTATGGCCTACGTTTGCTGATAATATCGATTGTTTTGCTCAATGAAAATCATATCACTAAACAGGATTTACTCTCCATTTTAAAATCAAAGTTCAAACTATCCTTTAAAGAAACGAGACCCCTTTCTATACTCCATGATTCATCCCTAACTTTAACAGATTTTTTACAAAGTATGGTTAAACATGAATACCTTAACCAAATAGACAACTCAGGACCAAATGCACCGATCTCTAAAAAGATTGCCAATAGCAGTGGTTCAACTGGTGCTTCCTCTGATTCTACAAATCACAATAGAAGATTAGTTGCTGGCGGTAAAAACGTTGAAGATCAGTTATTGGAGCTATCTATAGGTAGAAGAACGTTGATTGAGTTACCAAGAGATGCATTTTTGGATTTCTTGCAAACGGTGTATCCCGATTGGAATGATGAACTAGAGAAAAGTGCGCTTTATACATTGAGCAGTGTCTGGTCGGGTGCTTCCACGGGTTTATCGTCTGATGCCGTGAATGATAGAGACTCTAGCACTGCTGGTACTGGTGAGGATGCTGGTGATGATGATGATAACGAATGAGGTAATGAATAAACATTTGGGAACTGTGCCGTTAAACGTTGTTCCTTTCATAAAATGTTAATTCTCTTCTATGAAAAAGAACTTCTATAAGAAAATTTATTGTGTTTAACAGTGAATGATAATCAAAACATTTTAATAATAATTTATAACATTTTTTTGGACAGGATATAGCAAACATGAAAAAAAGCGAACACAAAGAAACACACATAGAGAAATATTGTCTGCGACTAACCAACAAGGCAAAAAAGTAGAAAAATAAACATTAAAAGAAAAAAGAGTTTTATTAAAGTGATATGTATATCTATGAAAAAGGGTTCAAGGATCATCAACCGATCGATCACTCACCAAACAAATTATTCAAAGCGTTGTTTTCAACACCAGGATCATCCATAACATCCGGACCAGCACCGCCGTTTAAACTTTTCTTACTTCTTCTAGCCTGTGCACTCTCAATTTGTTTCCTTCTATCTCTCAATTTCTGTTCTTCATCCGATCCACCATTAGCGCCATCTTCACGGGTAGCGGTTTGGATCAGTTGAATGAAACAATTACGTCTTTCTCTCAACTTTTTGCAACTCATCAAGATTGTCTCAAATTGTGTTAGTTCTTTAGTGCTTATGTTTAACAACTTCTGAAGCATCGCTGCTGGGTAAGAGCTTTTGTAACGTAACCCCATATATAAGATTGTCAACGTGTAAGCCGCTTCAGGTTGTGTGTCCGCATAGAATTTATCAGTGATGATATTCAATAGCGTTGAAATCATGTTCTCAGCAAGGTACTTGTCAACTTCATCATTGCTCAAAATAATCAAATCTTGAATCATGAACTTGGCGATTAGAATACCGTTAAACGAACATCTAGTGTCTTTGAAACTTATGATGTGGCATAACATGTTTAGTAACGGAGCTAAAACATTAACGTTTTTGAAAATCAATTCTCTAGTGGCTAATTGTCTTGAATTTAACGAGCTACTGGATTGTTGTCCAACTAAATCTATCAGCATACGACACACCACCGCAGTTAGTTGTCTAAGCATGTGTTCTTCCATCATCTCCTCGCTTAACTGCTCATCAGACTCGTTACCTTCTAGTTGAACACCCTTTTGGTAAACTAAAGTCCACTTAGAAATGAGCAGGTCATCTAGGGTGGTGATCATTTGAGGGAGTAATTCCAACATGAATGGATCTAGCTGATTAATTGGACAGTTTTTGACAACAGCCCTAACGACTAGGTTAATCATGTGTCTCCATGAATGTAAAGTGATACCTACCGATTCACCAGTTAGTGCTTTCCATAATAAGCTGGCTGAACCCGGAATTTCATACAAGGTCTCTTCCAACTCACAAATAGAACTTATGGTCAAGTATGCGTATTCTCGTGTGTATCTGACAATATGTCCCACAGAATCTGCGAAATCTCTTAAAGTATGCATGGCTTTCACACTTTCATCCATAAAATCTTCCTTTGATTGAATGGAGACACCTTGTTGCCAAAATCTTTCCATACAACTGTATTTCACAAACGATTGAACTTCACATGGTAAATCTTGCCAGTTTGCTGGGTTATGGTAGGCTTGGATTTGATAAACAAGTTGCAAAATGTGTGGTAAAATTGGTTTGATTCTAGGTTTCCAACGACGTAATAAATCTTGGTAAAACTCTGATTCGTGGTCTAATTTTTCAATACTGTACTGTATAAAAATTCTAGTTGCTCTAATTGGAAAAACTGAAGACCAATGGTCTTTTAGTTCTTTTTTCAACTGCCTACCAGTTTCATCCATTTCTGCATTTAACAAGTTTGTTTCAGCTGTTATTCCTCTCGACTGAAAATAAGATGCGATTTTCACAATACCAAGTCTTTCCATAAACCACGGTAACTCTAATAAACCTTTTTCAGTTGCAGGGTCTGACCAAGCAGCCAACTCTGGGTCCACAATTTTGCTAAATCTTTCAGCTTTATTATCGGTTGATGATCTTTGAGAAACAACTAGCAAGAAAGATTTAAAGGCAACAGCTTCATGGTCACTCAATTTCTTGCTGGCGTATATTTGACCTAAAGCATTTTCCATTTCAGGTAAAATATCTTTCAATGATTCTGGCATCAAATAAGCTAACCTATTCAATTCTGTACCACCACTACTTCTTAAATCTCGGATTAACTCTCTTTCTTCATCGGTAGCATTCTCAGGGTATTCAAAACTGCATGACCACATGACTTTTTCCAAAACTTTAAACATTGTTTCAGGGTGTGCTTTCAACAAAGGTGTAAATTGAACCAATGCACAAATACGTCTTCTCAACAACATTGGATCCTTCACTTCCATCAGCAAAAGCATTGAACAAAGTTGATTGATCTGTCCAAGCAAATATTCTTTGACTTCCTCGTAATCAGCTTGATCGTACCAGATCAACCACCTTGAAACACCACGGATGCAAGCTTCGATTACCACCAATTGAGAATAACTGAACAAGTAAGGTTCTGCATTTTTGCCCTTGTATGTCAAATGAGAAGAGGTTAATGATTCTGAACCAGTTTGCGACGAATAAAACTCGTTCAATCTGTTTGCCAACCATTGTAAGCCATCTTTAGGTTTTTTACAAATGATAATTCTCACGATGTCATCGTTCATTTTTCTGTAGTTATTTAGGAAAGTTGCTTTCTCTGGTTGGCTCTCGAAGTCCAGATCTAAGAAGTTCTTCACAACTGAGTTGTCATCATAATCTGCGTAGTTTATTAGTTTGTTTGCACTTGTCTCTAATAACTCCGGTAAAACTTGTTCAAACATAGTTGTTTCACTTAGTTCATCGATTCTTAAAACAGAGCACCAAAATTGTAACGATAATCCTGATATAACCAACGAATCATACTTGGTAGTTTCCAAAACCAACTTATAATAGTTGACTATATCGGCCGATTCAGGTAGTGCGTGTTTACTAGAACTGTCTGGCAAATGAAGGTATTCACTCAAGCCAACAATCATTTCAACTAACTTCTTCATTAAAGTATATTGGCCCTCATCGATATCTTCAGGGTCTAGTTCTATTTGTTTGAAAACCTTAAACAACATTGCTAAACCATCAGTTGTATAGATGGAGCCAATAACTTCATTGAAATCTGTTGCATCAGAATAAGATCTAGTGAACAAAACTTGTAAGCAGTCCACAGTCAGCGTTTTAATCTTAACATCGTTCACTTCTAATAAAGTACTCAACTTTGATAGTATTCCAGCGTGTCTAAATGCAATTGGTAAAACCCAGTACAAACTCGTTTTGAAAACTTGTAATATTTTAATAGCAAAGTTTGAATAGTTACGGTACTCTTCGTCCTCGGAGCCATTGGACGATGGGTGGCTCAGTAAGTATTTAATACATTGTTCTAATAAAACTGACCATCTAACTAGCCAACCTTCACTTGATGCAGCAAAAACTCTCAATGATTCGTTAGGTTCGTACTTCAAGGTCAATATTGTCTCTGATGTGACAACTTCTGGGCATAAAGAAGCCAAAATGTTGTTTCTTTGCGACACTATTGGATCATCCAATAAATATACATCTTCAAATAGCGCTCTGAAAATAATTAAAGACAGTTCTCTGGTAATGGCACTATGTTCCCAAAGTTCCAGTAAGTTGGAATCCATAGTACACCAACTTTCCAATTTCTCAGTGTCGGTATATGTTTTTTCTTTGAAAAGAGAGTTGTTATTGTTGCCGCTATCTTGAGATTCATTTTGCTTAGAAAGACAAGATCCCCAACATCTTTTGGCAATTTCGACCCATAAGAATGCAACTTTTTCTTTCATGTAATGAGGGTCGGATCGGTCAACTTTTGTGGCGAGCTCAATGACCCAGTTTCTAACGGCAACTTGCTTTTCGATGTCCCAATTGTAATAGTCTCTTGTGATTGCCCCTAATAGTAAGTTTAGACCATAGTATCTCACTATAAAGTCGTACTTGTTGTCGGGTAAAGATAATTGATAACCCCAAAAAGGAGATTCTGGAATAGCTTTGATGGTCTCTAAAATGCTTTGGGCTTCATGTCTTTGGTCATTGGTGGACCTTGGATTATAAATGATCTCTAATGATCCAACAATTTGAGTAATACCTGTGGAATCCATTGTTTGATATGTATGTGTGTGTAGATGAAAACTGTTTGTCAAAGATGGATGATGAGATTGGTAACGTGTAAGAAACAATCTGATATAAAACGGAAATGAGAAGAGCAACTATAACTGTATGTTTAAGTGTACTTTGTTTTATAAACAAGTAGTGCGATATTATTTTAAAACAATGATAACAGTTTTATTTATTTTTAACTCTTGAATGATATGAATGTATTTGGTTTGGTTAGCTAGATTAGGACGGTATTAAACAACTTTGCGGCCAGAGATAAATAGATGGGTGAATAATAGTATTTGATATTTCTAAGTGGGAATACTAAAGGTTGTGTCAAACAGATGATAAAGGATAAATGTAATCGAGGTGCAATTGAAGGGTGTTAAACAGTGATTAGAGGTCTATCAATCTATCAGATCAGACGAAACCTTTTATTTGAATTGAACAAATTTGATGGATCGAAACTTTGTTTTGTTTTGCATCAATCGATTTGAAGAAAGCAAACAAGGTCGATTTCTTTTCTGTCCTTAAAGCTTTTAGCGTCGATTTTCTGTTTAAGCTGTACACGACCATTGAGCTTGGTAATTGTCTGAAATAAAATCATCTTTAATGGTGATATTTGATGGGTATGAGCTGGGTATCTTTTGATACTTCGAAGATGACCTATCATAGCATTAATAACTAAATTGCAATGTTTGCAAATAGATTTATAGTTTCAGCCAGTAGGACTAAAAGCACTCATTTAGGTGTTCCTCAACTACCCATTACTGCTATCAGATTCAGGTCAAAGTATGTCGTGACTCCAGAGTTCAGGTACAAGACAAGAAAGATCAAGACTCCTGAACAAATCAAAGCAGAAGAAGAACAGAAAAAATATGAAGAAGCCGTTAATTCCGGCTCTTGGATGAGAAAATGGGGTGCCATTACATCTTCCTTTGAATTTAACAGAAAGGCAACAAAGTACTACATTGGATTATACATTATCTTCATTGGTTATGGTATTCATTACTTCCAAAAATTGTACAATAGAGATCTTGAAAAGAAAGATTTACTGAATAAAAGGGATGAAATATTGGCAAAAGGTGGTGTTTTGACAGAGTGGGAAAAGCTAAGAGTCAGAGAACTAAGTGGTGATTTGATCAGAACCTCTGATGTTGAAAAATTGAAAGCATACCATAAGTTAAGAAACGAATGGCTTGCTAAGCTAGAAGCATGTGGAACTGACGGGGAAAAAGCCAAAGTTGGTGAATTCAACCCATCTCCTGAGGATATTGAATCTTTGGTGGATCGCTCCCATGAACATTCAGTTCTACCAGCTAAAGATTTAACTGCTTTCTATGATAAGATTGCTGAAGATTACGATAACCAAATTTCAAGTGAAGAATTTTTCTCATTCATGGGGAGTAAGAGAAAATGGGTTATGAAGCATTGTAAAGGTGATGTTTTGGAAGTTGCTTCAGGTACAGGTCGTAACATCCAATATATGGACCCAACCAGGTTGACATCGTTTACGTTCTTAGATACATCTTCCAAGATGATGGAAGTCACTTATCAAAAGTTCCAAAAGCAATGGCCTGATTTTTCAAGAGTTAAATATGTGGTTGGTAAAGCTGAAGATTTGTTGAAGTTAACCGGAGGTAGTAGTGTTAAATATGATACCATCATCGAAACTTTTGGTTTATGTTCTCATCAAGATCCTGTTAAAGCTCTAGAAAATATGAAGAGTTTGTTGAAACCAGGCGGAAGAATTGTGTTATTGGAACACGGTAGAGGTACTTTTGATTTCATTAACGGTAAGTTGGACTCCAGAGCTGAAAAGCATTCAGAATCTTGGGGTTGTAGATGGAATTTAGATATAGGTGAACTTGTTGATCAATCAGGTTTAGAAATTACAGAGGAAAGCAGATCTCACTTTGGTACAACTTGGTGTATTGTGGCTAAGAGACCAGGTGATGTTATTGAGATTGATGAATTAGGCTTTTTTGATAAGTATCTCACCACCAGAAAGACCAACTTTGATACTTCTCTGGGACCATCAACTGTCGCTGCTACCATTGAAGCTAAGAAATAATGACTATGTAATGATCTTCTTCAGCTGTTCATACTCTTGTATATACTATATGCTATGTAGGTGTATATCACGACTGTACATTGTAACTTGTTTAGATGAATCAAATATTGAAACTGAGATTTATTTATCCCTTGTTCGGCTCAAACGGCAAGATAAATAAATAATTGCGCACATTTTATTTTCTTCGGCTCAACTTTACAAAACTCTGGTTTAAATTGTTAAAGATCGCACGAAACCTTACTGGTCCTTAAAAAATATACAATTGTATTTGAATCAGCATTTGTACATATTCAATAGGTAACTTTTATTCCCATCCTACTCTGTCCTAATAAAAAAAAGCTTGATTCGTACATCTGCTGACCATTTATATAGAATACATATGTTATAATGGCCATCCCAAGAAAACCTAAGAAGACTGTCTCCTTCTCAACTAATGATAAAAGCTTCTCAGAGTCAAATTTGAGCTCAGACTCACAACAGGACACCAACTCAAAACAAGATTCACCAAGTTCCTCTGAAGTGATCTCTCGGGATTCTTTTTCGTCAAATTCTATACTGTCCAAGTCTAGTTTATTAACAACCTCATCAGTTGAATCCAAGGACTTCTTATCTTATAGATCATCGCCATTGATCATCCCTTTCCATGCATTGCTCATGATTCCGTCCCTATTCTCTCAATTTGATATCACTATTGACGTTCAAAGAGCGCTTCAAAATTCAATGTTTACCATAATGATTCTTCAATTTATATACGGTGTCATCCTTAATGAATACACCAAAAAATTGAAGAAATCAAAAAAAAAGAATGCTTCTTTAGGTCCAGACGGTGGTGACTTCTTATACTTGGCAGTCTGTGTAGTTTTCACGGTGTTATCTGCTATCCCATTACATTTTGTTTTAGTTCTATTTGGAGCCCCAATTGGTTCACTTACAAAGGAATCCTTTTATCTTTCTGTTCACCTAGCATTTTTAACAACATATCCTCTGCTAATCACCTACAAGTTCACATCGCCAAACGCAAGCACCAAATGGGTGAACTTGTTAACTTTTCAAGTTCCTGAATTCTATAAGAATCAAGTTTACATGTCAGTGGTTGGTTCTTTGTTGGGTTGCTGGTTAGGTGTCTTGCCAATCCCATTGGATTGGGATAGAGACTGGCAAGCATGGCCAATTACTTTGGTTATTGGCGCATACGGTGGTGCTTTCTTTGGTGGCTTGCTCGGATGGGTGACAAATGCTTTCCTACAAATTTGAGATTCCTTTATGGTTTATTTTGTATACGGCTAAGAGTAAGTATATCTTTGTTATAAGCTGTCCAACAGATTGTCAGATGTTGTACATTTTGTATTACTAGTATCTCCGTCTCCCAAATATAGGGAAATATATGGTGTTGGAATTGTTCTACAAGAGCATGTACGCACTTATCTATACTTACTGAGTGCTTTTTTTCTGTTTTTCGAGGTGTGCTTTTCACTTCAGTTATTTTATAAGTTTATAGATTTTTGCATATATCAAAATTTAGTATACCAATCCTGTTTCGTGTTTACGTATCTATCCAAACGGTGGCTTGACAACACCACATTCTAAATCGTAGCAAAATAAACTGGTAAAACGATGTACGGGTGTGTATTTTTATTTTGCAAGTGCACTACTGAGATTTGACTCAAATTTGATTGATATTCATCTACCCAAACCTTATTATGATGGAAGTTATGGATAAAAGCTTCTGATTTCAGACTGTTTAATCATTATAATACCTCAAGATAACTGATATTTTGTGATTTCATTATTTATTCCCAGTCAAAGGATATAGCTGTTTATGTTTGGTACCACTCCAAATACTTCAGGAGGTTTCTCTTTCGGTCAAAGGCCATCCACGTTGGGCCAACAACAGCAACAACAACAACCATTGCCGAGCTTATTTGGGTCACATCAATCCCAACAACAGCAAAGGCAGCAAATCCCACCTCAAGAATCAAGATTCTCCAAATACAAATTAAAAAATAATCAAAGGTCAGCGGAATTTGAATGGGCTAGCAACAACATATCACCAACTCCCGCAACTGCAGAAGGTTTGAATAAAGGTTCACAATCAAGGCAACCTTCTAGTCAAATCAAAAAAAGAGTTCTTCCAACCCATTTAATTAAAAGAACAAATAAATCTCTGGATCCTTCATCAGAAGATTCAGAAAGCAGTAATTTACAAAACCTTCCATTCCAAACTAATCTTCAAAGACGTAGACCTGGTTTGAGCATTGCCGATGATGATGACACTTTGTTTGATGACACTTACCAAGATACTCCGCCTAAGAGGTCGATGTTTGACTTTAACACCTCAAATGATAATGAAACTAGCAACAGCTTGACTATCAGTAATGCTAACTTCAAGAAATTTGAATCAAATCCAGATGATTTCAAAAGCGTTTTTAATAGATTCCAAAGAAACAAGATCGAATCTACCACTGATTTGAATATGGTAGACATAAAACTGCCGTTTTCTACAAATAAATTGGATGGACAAGGAAGTGTGACATCAATCTCAGCAGCACCTGGTTTAATCAAAAGAGAATCTAAAGATAAAGAGCTAACTACTGTAGATAGTGCGGTCTTGATATTCGGTTACGATGATTCCAACTTCACATTAATGGTCGAACACTTTTCCAAGTTTGGGACAGTGTTGGAAAACTTTAATCAGGAAACTAAGCCTACATTTTCTTACCAGCCTTCACCATACCATATATCAAATTCAAACCAAACGTATCAATCCATTGATTCAAATAACATGCCCTTGCAATTAACAAAAAACTATCCTATTTTCATTGGTCCTAAATGGATGAAATTGACGTACGATAACCCATCTTCAGCTATTCGTGCATTGCGTGAAAATAATTCAACTGATGATAAAGGAAACACAGTTGGTGTTATACCGTACTCAAAGAAAAATTTGGAAAAACTGCTTAAGTTTGAAATCCCTGAATCTCAAGACATTGGATCCTCTGTTTCAATGATCAAATTGAGTAGCCAGGAGCAACATGTGAACAACGAGATGGGTAGACTATTTAGTAGTGGGTCTATTGGTAATGAAGATCATGCTAATACTACAGAGTCAGGATTTAAATTGAAAGACGGCTCCAACTTGATCAATATTCCAAAGAGTCACAAGAAGACAGAAAAAACTGGCTTCATTGATAACTCGATCAAGTTTATCTTTGGTAAAGGTGAATTGTAATATTTATATAGATGTTTTGTATTACAACTCTTATAGTTTGTGTGTATCAAATTTTGTCATGTTTTCTGATTCATAATGCATTTGCAAAAGCTGGCAAACGAAGCTTTTTACGGACTGTCTGATTACCAGAGCCGCACGGAAATTCTTAGTCGATCTCTAGACTTGATATTTTTGTCAAATAATTCTGGTTAACATGACCGACAATGTAGCACTGAAGTATTCGTCGTGTTTCACTTTGAATTGAGCAGCGGATTAATTTATTAAGAACCCTATGTGAGATTAATGACGATGAACAACAAGAACAACAAGGATAAGTACCGGTCTTCATTAGTCAGCAATCTATCTAAGTTACAAAATGATTTGAACACATCATACCATGCATATTCGCTAGCTTCTTCCCCAGACAAACTAAAACCACCGATCAAAAACATGTTATCACAATTAAATCAAACAGTAGTTCCATGGTTGGATACATTTCAAGTAGTTTCAGAGGAGGATAAATTATTCAAGAAGAGAGTTAGGAATTTGTGTCAAAAAGTTATTGAATTGTACGATTGTACCTCCAAGAACGGAAAAAGATTAATGACGGCTGATGAAAAAGTCATTTGGATGGCATCAATGATACGTTATAGGGAAAATGATAAACAAGTGTTCTATCCGGTATTTGATGAATCCGTTGGAATTTTTGTTGATGGTGATAGAAGTTCAAAGGGTGCAGTTGCTAATATGGGAGCTAATGACGAACAAGAAAGTTGGATGGCATATGATATTGATCTATTCAACGCAGAAGGAGTGAAGGATCTCTTCCAGGATTCATTATCCAACTGTTCTTTTGTTTCATCCGTACTTTCGATTATGAACCTAGATTATCAGTTACTGTTAAATTTGATATATGCTAGAGACAAACGCAGTGTAAAGAACGGCTTGTTTGGGATTGTTTTCAATTTTAATGGTGCAAAAAGGGTAGTTTTTGTGAATGAGCAACTACCTGTTGATCATAAATACTGTATGAAGTCATCAAGTAATGATAGTTTGCTATGGCCTGCGCTCATAGAAAAAGCCTATTTGCAGATTAATGGAGTCTCAAACTTTGATCAGTTTACAGGTTCAAATTTTGCAAATGATACGTTCATGCTCACTGGATTCATTCCAGAATTTATATCAGTTGATGAACTGAGCAGTGCTATATTGGATACGGTTAATGAAAATTTTAAAGAAGGAAAGGTTGTCTTAGGGCTAGGCACTGGAGACCTAACAAAAGATGAACGTTCACATTACAAGTTGATACCAAGGCATGATTACTCTGTTGTCGGTCTGTCATCGGCAAACCCGTTGAACACACAATTCGGTTATTCATTCACAGTGAAAAATCCTTGGAGTCTAAAAGGGAATATTGACGGTCGTTCTTTCCAAGTTGGAGACTTGTATTATTTTAATGGGTTATACATGAACTGGAATCCTAGTAAATTATTCAACTGTATTCAACAGTTGAATTTTTTTATTACTGATAAGTTGAACCAATTGAATAATAAGTCGTTTATTGATCAGGTTCAATTTGGTATTTCAGATACTTCTTCATCAGTTGAAGATAATGAAGTTTGGGTGCTAGTCGAACGTCACATAAGTGAGGTACTGGATCCCAATTATAGACAAACTATTTCATTGAGAGTGGAGTGGTTTGAAGTTGCTAAGGGTGAAAAGGTTTGGTGTAAGTCAAGCAATAAATGTGTTTTGAAAACATTGAACAATGATTCTCGATTTTTGTTGTCAAAGATTAATCTCAAGTTTGGACAGAGCGTGACTGGTGTATTTCTGGTAAGTGCCAACAATGATGGTGGTCGTGCTAGCGAAAGCGAAGGACTTAAAAAAAGACCCGTGATATTCTCGGTGTATATTTACTCTAAACTTCCTGTACTAGTTAACAGGGCCACCAATAAGTACAAGCATTTGATAACTCTAGAAGATTACTGGTCACCGTTACAAACGGGTGGAAACTGGTCGTTTCCTACATTCATTAATAATCCTCAATTTGAGTTGTTGATTCCAGGATCAGAAGACGTGAAGAAAGTGTCTGTTGTTGTTGGATTATTTAGTAATGAGGGCAAAAAAGTTAATTTGTTAGTTTTCCAAACTAATAATCGTTTCAAATTCCTTGTTGAATTTAACGAACGGATGTTAGTTTGTGATGAAGAGTTGGTATACGATAGTGGATACCAAGTGAAAAATTTGACTTTGGAAACAAACAAAAGGTACATCATCATAGCCTCGACATATGAACCCAACGAATACGACAATTTCAAAATATTGGTTAACTGCAACAAGCAATTCAAGCTAAGTAAGGTCCCGCAGTCTTTGGGATTGTTCACCAAGTCGATTCCCTTCACCTTTGTACCAAATACTATGCAATTCACAACGAAATTTAGGCTCTCGCGAGCTGGAAAAATTGTATTGAAAATTCAAACTACGAAGAAGTTATCTTTAGTGGCTAGGTTGGTTAATCTAGAAAGTATGTGTGTTGTTTGTGATAGCTCAGAAGATGTAAAGGGGGCAGGCTTCAAGAACTATTTTTATGGGCTATTTTTAGGTGGAATTGAAATTAGCGGCGGTGAATACGAGCTGATTATTGAAAAATTGGAAAACGATGAAGACACTGGATGTGTTGTTGATATTGGAACGAGTGTACTGTTATCTGATATTTAGATTTGTGTTCAGGCAATATTAGGTTTTCGGCTAGAGAACTCGGTAGTTTTAAAAGCTCGAAACATATGATTTCCGAATTGAGACAAGTCAATAGTAGCTTTATGAGTTTTTTTTTTTGGCGCATTGTATAAAAAAACGTAACCTTACAGCCAGCCAGAACCGGTTAAAGATTATTATCTGAACACGGTAGAGCTTCAATTGTTATTATACATCACATTATATTGTGGTTAAATAAATAGATAGGAAATTCCATTGAAAGATTGTAATGTCCCAAAACTTGCAAAGCTTGGAAAAGCTCAAATATTTGAGAACACTTCTAAACAATTCAAAAATCATAAGCAAGAATAACACGATCTCAACGTTAAACTTTGATACGTTACTAGAAATGGTGGAACAACAGCCTGAATTCAATGACAGATACAATAACGAGCCATTCACAAGTACCATAGAGGAACAGTTGACTGTTGAGGCTGATATTCAAGAGATCTACGAAACCGTATTGGCCGACGGATCGAACAACTTTCCAAATTTGAAAAGGAAAGAGAATATTGGTTACGTCAGTTTATGTGTTGAAAAACCTTTTCCTGCTCAGTTACAAGCTCTTGATGCATCGCATCCTTGGATATTATACTGGTTACTCAATTCAAAATCTTTACTAGGAAGTCAAATATCTGATAAATTAGGTGAAAAGGTGGCCACTGCATTGATCACTTATATAGACCCAAAGTCAGGTGCCATTGGTGGTGGTGAATATCAAATGGGGCATATGGCAGCAACATATGCTGGGTTGTTAAGCTTAGCGTTATCTGGAAATAAAGAGGCAATGGCTAAGTTAGACAGAAAGAGGGTATACGATTGGTTAATCGAGATGAAGCAGGAGGACGGATCGTTTATCATGCACTATTCTGGAGAGGTGGATACCAGGGCTGTCTATTGTGCATTGTGTATTGCATCTTTGTTGAATATTTTAGATGATAAGTTAGCGGAAGGTACAAAGGAGTGGTTGTCTAAATGTCAGACTTATGAAGGTGGGTTTGGAGGTGTTCCATTCGATGAAGCTCATGGTGGCTATACTTTCTGCGCGATTGCAGGACTGTGTATTTTGGACTCTCCATTGAGATTGAAAGATAAGATAGATTTGGATAAATTGATTGAGTGGACTGTTAAGAGACAGTATGGGTTAGAAGGAGGATTAAGCGGCAGGACTAACAAATTGGTTGATGGATGTTACAGTCACTGGATTGGAAGTTTATCGTCATTATTAGAGGCTGCTACTGGTCACAGACCAGTTTTAAATAGAATGAAGTTGCAAAACTATATACTATGCTGTTGTCAAAGTGAAAACTTTGGTCTGAGGGACAAACCTGGAAAGAATCCTGATTTCTATCATACCAACTACGTTTTATGTGGACTAAGCATGTGTCAAAATTACCAACACTACGAAGAAAATGATGCACTTGGTTATGCATTTGGATTTAAACCTGTGAAAATTCAAGACAAAAATATTATCGACAACTTGGAAGATAACCTGGTGGAACAAGTGGATCCTATTTTTGGATTGGCATTTGGAAGTGCGAAGTCCATGCGTGAATTCTACTCAAAATGAAATTGTTTCTGCCGTTGTATGATAGAACATTTATCTATAAGACTCGCAGTTTAAAGAAATTATTGTCGTCATTATTTATGCTATTGACTGTTTTAATCTCTATATTGGATCTTTACTTTGGCTTCTTAGTAGATTGGTAGACTAAACCGTTAATTAAGATAAGGCAACATCGAATTGCCATATATGGATAATCGGTCGCGCCCGGCGGTTTTGCCTAAAAGGGAAGGAAATGAATGCCGGGGAGAGCATCGGCACAGATAAACAAGAAAGAAGAGGTTATTCTGCGTATGCATTAATGATATAAGTGTAGTTCTTATGACTTGCAGATGGGGTGGTTATCTTGTAAAGCTGTTGGAAAGTCATTAGCCTATCAATTGCTTCCATTTTCTAGCATTATGTACAGTTCTTATCTTAGGATTTACGAAGAAAAGTGAAGTGCGTATAGCAAGATAAAAAATAACAAAAAAAAAGAAAAAATCGCTTCTTATTGTGTGGTAAACAATTTCCCTTGACCAAAAACCGCTGATTATATTGTATGAATAATAGGCAGATTTGTGACCATCCGATTGACATTCGTATAAAGGAAGCTCTTATTCCACCCTCCACCACCCTTTCTTCACTTTTGTCAAACGCTTCTGCTTTTTATTCAATCTCTTCAATTTACTTTACTTCAATTAGAAATATCTTTAGTAGAACCACTAGAAATTGCAGCAACAAATATAAAGAATGAAGCTTTCGAATTCAATTTTAAGTACAGTCTTCACTGCCTTGTTACCATTTTTCGTCAAGGCAGAATCAGATGCCACAACTTTAGATTCTGACTTATCATGTGTTGGTACATTCATCTTTGGTAGACACAACGATAGAGTTTTCAAGCCAGCTTACTATTTAACCACTTACGGTGCTACTAGACAAGTTGCATCAGGTAATTTCTACAGAGAAAGATACTTTGGTTTAGATGCCAATAGTAAAGCAGTTGACTCTCACTTTGTCATTGATGGTTTGAACGATGAGGGTTATGTTGTCTATGGTGACACTTATGCCCAGGCTCCTGCATCTACTGTTATTGAATACTCCCAACTTTCTTTCTTACAAGGTTTATACCCCGCTTCTAACGCAGTCAATGAAGTCCAAGCTTTAGAAGATCTTCAAGACCCAGAACTATCTAATGGTACCGATGTCATTGCTCCATATGATGGTTATCAGTATGCTTTCATGGATATTCAACAAGAAACTTCAAATGATTATATTTGGATTAAAGGTGATGTCAACTGCCCATCATCTGATGCAGCAATTGATGCTTGGTATGAAACCGATGCATTCACCTCTAAAAACGAATCAACCTGGGATTTCTATCAATCGCTGTCTGACATTCTGCCATCAAAGCAATGGCCAAAGTGGAAATTAAACTATGGTAACGCAATGTCAATCTCTGATTATATGTACGTTAACTGGATCCACGATGAAGAGCTAGCAGCCAAATGGAACTCAAGTATCCTCCAAGACGTTTTAATCTTGGCTGATCAAGCACAATGGGGTATTTCATACGATTCCAATGACAAATTAGCAAACTTCACCATTGGTGGCAGAACATTATTAGGCGGTGTTTTGAACTATTTAAACACAACTAAAGTTGAGGGCTCACCATACATCAACTACTTCACCGGTTCTTTTAACACTATGTATCAGCTATTTGGTTTGATGGACTTAAATTTATTGTCTGACAACTTCACCGGTATGCCAGATTACGGATCCACATTTGTCTGGGACCTGTTACAATCCAACTCCACTGGTGATTACTACGTTCAATTTTCTTTCAAGAACGGTACTGATGATTCTGATATGTTAATTACCTATCCAACTTTCAATACTTCAAAGACTATGTTAACATGGTCTGAATTTGTTGAACACATGGAATCTGTGGCAATCACAACTCTGTCAGGTTGGTGTTCTGCTTGTTCCACCACTGAGAATCAATGTGCATCTTTATCCGATGCTTATACACTGGGTTCTAAATTAGAAGACCAAGGTATTTCTTTATCCCAATTAGTTGATGGTAACTACAAATCTTTGAATATCGACTCAGGATCTGGCCTAAGTAACGCTTCTGCTGGTGGTATCGGTGCAGGTGTCACCATTGGCGTTTTCTTGATTCTTTCTGGTTTAGGGTATTGTTTCTACAAGTACAAGAAGGATAGAAAGACTGATATTGAAGCAAATGGCGGCGTCAAGGAATTTGATCATGTTAATGAATCTATTGAATTGAAATCCAACCAGTCAACCGTATAGTGAAGATTTTTTGACTGTTTCTTTTCCACTTTCTCTCCTTCCTTTAGCTTCTCGTATCGAACCTTTTGTATACATTTTTTTGTCTGTCTTTTTTTCTGTTATCTATCAAGTTCTATAATATATTTACATTTTAATTTCTATTTCAGTGCTCTGTTGTCGCTTTCTTGAATCTATCTATAATCAATCTATCTACATTAACCCTTCAAATTTGTTTTTGTAAGAACACGACTGTTTGTTTTTCCTCTGAAGTTTTTCTCGCTGGTGGGCGAATCATTTTCAACATCAGCGAAACGCTTTGTTTCATTCGAGATGTCTGTTAGTGAAGCTACAGAGCCATAAAACCATCAAGTGCCAGCCAGAAAACCCTTGAATGAAGCGATCTTATCTCTAATACAGTGTTGCTCTCCTTTAATTAACAACAATCACCAGCTTTACATTGACCGACTGTGGAGTTTTAAATTAATCCCACTCCCACGTTGGTCTCATTTTGACTGGGAGAGCAACGTTGAGTACTTTATGTTCAGTTGATGATTCTTTTTCTTCGGTGTTTTAATCAACTCTACAAGTACTTTTACATTTACATTCGAATAATTCGATATCTGTATAAATGCTGTTGTCTTCTGTGTCTATTCGTTTGTTTCTTTCTGTTTTTTCTCTGAGTTTATATAACGTGCGTATTGAATTAAACATGACAACTGAATGAATTTATAGGGTAGCTATTTGCGGAAAAAAAAAACCTAACAGGATCCATTATTAAACATATAAACACAAAAAACAATAAGTCTTACGGAGGCATCTCCCTGTTAACTAAATAAATAATTCGGGTCATAAAACTAAAAGTCATAATTAAACAAATACAAAACTCCAAAAAGATTGAGGAAAAAGCAGGCATCACATAAATACCCTATTCTGAAACATTGTTATAATCATTGTCGCCTAAGTATTTGGGAACTAGATTGAAGTTGAATGGCGATTTAACTTCTTCATTATCGATATCATCTAACCACTTACATCCCTTGTTAGAAATGTTGTCAGCTTTCTCGCGAATCCTCTTAATTAAACGAACCGCGTCATCGTAACTTTGGTATTCGTAACCACCGGTGTACTCTTTGAACATTAGCTTGAAGTAGAAGATTAAAGATCTCAAACCTCTCAAGTAACCAAAATCAGCCTTGTCCTTGTGAACAGGAGGGAAGGTAATATTGACCGGTATCTTTTCGGTGGGAATCACACATTGAGCAAAGTCAATCATACGAACAATCAAGGTGGATTCGCCAATTGGGCTTTCTCTGTCAATATCACTATCGTACATCAATAAAATTGAGGATCCATAAAGTCTGTGTCCAATTAGCTTCTTGAAGGAGTCTTCCAATTCATTGAGTTGTTCAATCAATTTTGGAAGGTGCTTGAGAATTGAATATAAGCTTTCACCATCATACAAAAATCTAGATAGTGAACGAACAAATTGAGTTCCAACTTTCAAGCTACGACCAAAATATTTGTCCCTGTTAATGAACGCCCGTTCTTTGACGTCCCAAACTTGCATACCACAGATTCTTGTGCCCAATTGTCTTGATGTAGTTTGGTAACACTTCTTTCGTTGTGAAACTTTTTTAGTTTCTTTAGCTTCGACGCCGTACTGTCTTGTACCCATCTTCAAATCTAAAACACATGGATGTTTCATACCGCTTGTTAAATCCTCTAAAAGAATAAATCTTTCAAACCTGGTATGCTTTTTCAACTTTTGCGAAGAAGTAGTCAATCGGCTGTCATGATAAGAATAATCTTCCTCGTCCTCGTAATCTACAATCGCATGTTCGTTACCTCCTTCGTTATCCATAACAAAGATGTGGTCATCCTCGTTGTTATCGATATCTTCATCCGTGATTAATGAAGCAGGAGTTTCAGGAGTTCTTGGTATTTGTTTAATCGTGGAAATGATCGTCTCTCTATCAGGGAAAGCATTTCCTTGGTCACTTTCCCCAAGATTTTTTAAGTCCAGTAATGAGTTATGGTGTTTCAACTTGGCATCATCTGTTCTACATGCAGTGGTAGTGTTTAATTCAGAAGACGTAATGTATCTGTGCAATGTTTCGTTCATGTTTGAACTCTTTCTCAGTTGATCTCTGATTGTTACGCTACTGCCACTATTCGTGGAATATCTGTGGTAATTCTCACTGTTTGAGTTATGGCGTCTTGTCCCAACGCTTCCTGATTTATGGTAATGATAATTGGAGTTCTTCTGTTTCACCTTTTTGGCGTATTCTTTTATCGGTGCAAAAACTTCTGTTAAAACCAGCTCTTGTAGCTTTCTGTTAACCTTTGTTGCTCCCAAAGACTCCGGAACTGATTCTTTTTGGTCGTGTGATATTCTTGGCGGTGATGTTAAGCTCTGGGTTCCTGATGGTAAAAATGGAGATTCAGGTTTAAAAGAATCAACGGAACTACTTTGAGGGAACGAATCAACCGATGGTGCTGAAGTAGAATAGTAACTCCAAAGAGATTGAGGAACGATGTGCTTGTTATCCTCTAAAACAACCTCAGGGGGTAATTCATCAGCTGTGGTAACATTATTTGGGGTTTTTAGGATCCTAACATTATTTGTCTTCATTGTGTTCAAAGCCGAGGCTGCTGGTGATCCGCTTGTCACACCCATAGTAGAATCTGGTATGGTAGTTGTGTCATCAAGTTCATCGACTATACTGGTATATCTAACGTTTAACACACCAATATACCTGGGCATAAATCTCAACAATTCTGGATGTGAGACTTCAATACTCTCGTACCACATATTTTCACGGTTTACTAAAGCTTTACAGACGGCCCTATGACTGAATTTAAATATAGCCGTGTGTCCCCCAACTTTGTTTTTGAAAGGTTGTAGGTTAACGGCCAATGGATATTTATCATCAAAGTCTCCAGAATCTTGCATATTGTTGTAAACTTGGTCATTCGAATACTTCTCAAGCTCTGGTAATTGGTCATCTGATTGTTCTCGTTGTTGGCCTATTGAGAATATTTGACTTCTTTCTTCAATTGAAATTTTGTCTGTCGTGATAGAGGAATTGGGGTTAGCCCGTTTCAATTCTATGTGTTTGACCAAATTCTCTGTGGTATTACTGTCGCTTGATATTCCTAATCCCATCCTTTTTATTTGATTTTCTTGTTCAATGGCTTCTTCAAACTCTTCAATTTCGCTTAAAACTTCAGGGTCATCTACATGGTCAAAATCAGCAGCAGCAGTTAGATGTTCAGGGTCTGCTTTTAATGTAGAGTCCATTGGTGTGTGTGGAAAGTATGTGGCAGAGGAAATAGGTTCCAAAGGTAATGATGTGGAAAATTTTCCTTGGGATTGAGTAGTGGTAGAAATATTGTGTTCCTTTAGTAGTTGTAAATGATTGCGATCAAGGTCCATTGAAATTGCAACGGACTTGTGGCGAGGTTTGGATAACCCCAAAGCTGGTGGTAAAAGAGTTTGTTGATGGCCGTCTTCATTGGATCTGAAAGGTTTGAGAAATTGAGATGAGTTCAATAAAACTGGTGATTGATGCATATCATTAGGATGTTGATCTTGGATAGTTGAGCTCTCTACGAGATTCGATATCTTTGTGCATGTCTGCTCGCTTGATGATTCAGAACTTCTAAATAATCTCAATGACTTGGCAGCCTTTCTGCCTGCTAGATTGACAGAAGAACTTTTTGACTCCTTCTGAGGTTTTTGACGCTCTTCGCAGCCCTCTGTATCCTCTATATCAGAGAAATCAGAATCACTTGTATTTGTTGTATTTTTACTTGGATGTCGATTCTCGACTCTATCCCCGGATGTCTGTACCTCGCTCATTGAGTAATAAATAGTATGTTGATTAAAAGTGATAGTTTATAAATTACTATGATAAGTGAATTAAAAATATGAATAAATATGCAATTATTGAGATAGGAACTGAATATAAAAGGTTAGCATTTGTTTGTTGGCATTCAAGTAAAAAAATGTAGTTCAAAAAACGGTTCTTGCGAAATGGACTTAGTAAAAGCTTCTATTATTTCAATCAATTGTAGTGAGACAGGGAAGTTGTTGAAGGTGAAGATTAGGAAAAATGTAGAAGATGAGAAGTCTAAATTAACTGAACTCAAAGTGTGAACTGTTGTAATAAAGATGGGTGTGAAAAGGTTTCGAAGGATGATAACAAGTGGCTAATAACTGAAGTCTGTTCGAGACTAGTACGTGAGGACAAGAAAGATTGAAGAAAGTAAACAAAGGAAAAACAAAGGAATAGAAAATAGAAAATGGAAACGGACTGGCTGCGTATAACTCCAAATATTTAGAAATCGACCTGCCTGATGTAAATTTAATTACTCAACCACGTTGAAATCAGCTGAGTCAGCAGCTGAAGTAAGCAAAAATATTTAAAAAGGTCGTACCCGGATTCGAACCGGGGTTGTCCGGATCAAAACCGAAAGTGATAACCACTACACTATACAACCCGTAATACAGCTTTGTAAGGGTTCGATAGTTATCTAAAACTGAATGAGTAATAAATTGATATTCTCTTTGATAGGAAAGGAATCTGACTAAACATATGGGAAATACTATCGTGGATTGAGAAAACATTATCGAGGATTGAGAAAACATTATCTACCCATTCCTAGTATCCCTACCTCTTTATGGGTATGAGTAGCACGGCTATCATCCAAGGTAGTTTAGTCATGGATACCTCCTCGGGGTAATTTAAAATAGTATGAGCTACATACTAAGTGAGTTCAATAAAATGAGACTTGTTCAAGGTCTTGTGACTAATTTTTGGTAACACACAGTTGGATTCAATAAATGTAATCCAATTGAAATAGATTCTCTAAGTTAATTATATAACAAATAAAGACATCTCCTATTAAAATTTTCT